>JBAGKO010000015.1:27816962-27828908 GCA_037177275.1 Acacia concinna
AAATAATTTAATTTTTGTGGGAAATTGGGATTTTTGGGTAAGTAATTCTAAACTTTAAATATTGGATTAAGTTAATTATGTGGATTGTTGATGTGTAGTAAATTGATTGTTGTAGATTAATTGTGACTTGTGATTGAGCTCTTGGATTAGGAGCTTTGTGGTAAATTTTGCTTGGCGAGAGGTAACCACTTTCCTCTTGTTGTGCATGCTTGTGACATGCTTGTGAGTTATTTTGAATATATATTACATGAATTTGTAATTGATTTGTGATATGTACTATGAATTTATTTTATTATTAAAATTGTCTTGTAGGACTTATTTTATTGAGTAACGGATAGTAATATGTTATTATATGATTTTATTTTAGATTTATAATATTAGAAATTTCTCTTGATAGTTTGTGAATTTATAATGCAATGTGATGATTTATGATGATTTTGTTTATTGAAGATAACTATATTTCTTGAGTATTGATATGAGAGGGAGTGGTGGATGTAGATCTCATGGGAGGTTATTCTAAAGGAAATAAGGGGGTGAATTCTTTGTACAAAAAGAGAAAATAAGGTAGTGAGCTTCCAAATGTATATTGGTTAGCCCTTTGGCCCAATTATGGTTTAGTAGGGTCTTGACACCCCACTCATGTATTAGAGGGGGAGCCCATGGTCCGGTCTTATGCTCTGTAAATTTTGGCCGGTTCATATCACTTGATTAGTGAGCTTGTTGAGTTAAACTATCAGTCGCATGGGTGAGTACTAATCCATGGGTTCAGTCAGAGGAAATAAGGTAGGAGAAAATAAGGGAGGTCAAAGAGTAAATTGTTATGTATTTATATTTGTGCATCCATGTGATATATATGAAAATGTGATTATGATATTGATATACCTGTAACCTTGTGATATTTGATAATGTTGTCTATTTATAACTGTTCTCACTTGACACTTCACGGGCACTTACTTGTATGCTTGTGAGATGGATTGTTGGTTACTGAGGATTTTGTCTCACTCCGTCATTTTAACAATTTTCCTAGGTGATAGTTCTCATGAAGGTCCATAAGGGAAGACTCAAGAAGCCTAGGCTACTTCAACTAAGAGTAATGCTTCCATCTTTTTGGTTATGCAGGATATTGTATATTGCCACATTAGGGCTCATCTTTCATACTCTGACTTATTTTATATGATTCGATACATGAACTAGATATTCTAATTTCTCTATGACTAATTAACTCTTGATAATTTCTGGTGGCCCAGAGGCCTAAAGATTGTAATATGAACTAGTGGATCCACACTTGGTTATATATATATTCTAGCATAAATGGTGAATTATTTAGTTTAAGTGTTGAACTCGAGAAATGAGCATCCATAGAGGGGTTTTGTTTTGTTAATCCTAATATCGGGTTTTATTCTTTTAACAATGATAGTTCTTTTAAAATTAGTTTTAAACTTTTCTATCATGGTTAACTCATCTAAATTATTTATTACATTTTATTAATTATAATAGTATTTTATTGGTGATTTTCCAAAATGTATGCTTAATTATGGTTTTATAGAATGCGATTTTTTTACAATATGCATGTTTACTACAAGCGGTGTGTTGTTGTGTCCTTATAGCCCCATCATCAAAATCTCAAAAGTTAGTTATTTATCACACATTTCCTATACATCCATCACATGTAATGCAAGAAAACTTGTATGGTCTTCTTAAGCTAATTCCCTAGTTTTTTTTTGTTAACGTATCATAATAAAATGATAGTCTAACTCTTTTTGTATAAAAGAACCAATTACCAATTATCACTAAAAATGGATAACTATTAAGAAAATATAAAGCATTGTGTGTGTGTGTTATAAAATATAAATTTGTTTATTACTCATGCACATATGGTACTAAGAAACACTTGGTTTTGGTTTCACTGATCCACTTTAATAAGTATGAATGTCTCAAAATAGTAGTGGTCCATTTCTCTTAGATTTGAACTAGGTAAATGCATCCAAAACTATAGTCTTTGCTGGAGAAAACCAACACATGATTCATAAACCTATAATAATACAAGCATGTTAATTATAGTGGCTTAACTCTTAAAATACTTACATTTACAACAAAACCTCTATTAAAAATACTTGGATAACTTCCATGTCTGAATTTTTATAGCCAAAGCAAATCTAAATTCAAAAGTGTCATAAACAAATGCCAATTGTAATATCCCAAATTTCCAAGCTTTTAATTGATTATTTATTTATTTAATATTAAGAAGGTTAAAAGGGTTTATTTTTTTGCTTTCGCAAGGTATCCTTTAGCCCGATAGGCCAAGGACTAATCCTCCGCTCATTGTGAGTTCCTCTATGGGAAGGACAGCTGGAGGTTAAAAGGGTTTAAATAGCACCACAAGGAAATAAATTGGGATGAGCTTGTGGTATGATGGATGATCCCATAAAATAAGGAAAGGAATATCATTAAAAATATATAATTTTCTGAAGACATTAAGGAAAAGTTAAAAATGATTTTTGAAAAGTTGTTACTAGAATCAATGCTTATTTCTGGGATCATAATTTAATTAGGAACTATTAGCTCGTAAAGTTTATTGAACATGTTTGGAAAATAAAATAATAATAGAAATTTACTACCTTATTTAAAAAAAAACACGTGTTTCCTCTCCCTTCTCCCTAAACCTATTGGTTTTGTGCATGTGACACATAGCCTAGCCACACCTTCCATCTTTCATTTTCCCTTGCAACCAGAAACACAAAAATAGAGAGGGAGAGTTATGCAAAGCAGCAGTGAGAGGGAGTGAAGATTGAGAGTCTAGAACTCACATGCAACCTTGATTTTGGATTATGGTGAGTCACCTAAACCCTCTTCTATTTCCAATTTCTTCAATTGCTGCAGTTTGGGAATTAAAGGAGCAATTGAAATTGAAACTAAGGGAAGGGGATAAGCGATTAAGCAAGGATAGGTGTACATGGGAGTTTTGTGAGGCTAAATCTATAGTAAATTACTCTTGCATGTGTTTGATTTGATATGGGAACATGTAGTAACTTCTTTCCTTCATGTGATTATGTATTGATTGCTGCATGTTTGCTTTTACCATCATGCTAATTGTGCATGAGAACATGTAAGTTGCCTTGCATGAGATTATTTGTCATGACAATGTGTGCCAGTTTATTGTTCATTTAATTATGAATGCGCACCAACCAATGATTGGCTATATTATTTGTTTGATGTATGGGCATCATTAATATTATAGTGTTGTAAGGTGTTGTTCTTGGTGGCTTGTTTGGCATGCTTAGTTTGTAATATTGCATGACTAACATGAAGAACTTTGTTACTACTGAGGTTTCCACAAATCTCACCTCTTCTTCCATGACATACAGTAAGAAAGGAGCTTGGGCAAGGGCATTATGCATAGTTGGTTAGCCAACAGAAGGTTGGAGCTAATTGAGTTTTAGATAACTATTTTGCTTAAGTGTTGACTACTTGTTTAATGGAGTTATCTTTTAATGTCATATATACATACAAGTATAAATATGTTCAAAAATATTTTGGCATGTAAATATCCTTCAAAAAGAGGAGAGTTCTAACTATAGTAACCTAAAGGTATGGGTCATTTGTGGTGATGACAAATGTTTATTTATATACAGTTGATGTAGAAGCAGATGCTAACGTATGCTTGAATAACTGTTATATAATCTGTTTAGAAGCTCGGGTAAATGCATGAAGTATGCCTTAATATATTTACATGCCAATTATCTATGTATTATATGTTAAAATTAATGAATGGTTAAGCCCTTTTGAGTGAACAACTATAAGGCTATCAAGAAATGTCTTATAAAAAAAAGGGATGTTATGATGTTATGATAACAGGTATAGAATATTAGACTTTTAAAAATAAATACTATACTTTGTAAAGAAATATATATGAAGTTTCAAATGAAAGTTTTAAAAAGTTTAGCCTTTTTTGAGTTACGAGTGGGACATTCATGGTTTAGAATTAATAAAATAAATTTATTATATGCCCCTAGAGTAAGGTGTTACACAATTAATCATAATAAATACAATTTAACTCCAAAAATTGTGATTAAATGTCTAAATATTACATGAAATATCTTATTAAAATATGGTGCAATCAATATATAATATCATATTCTCCATGATGGTGGTAGTGCGGATCCTTTGCAAGTAATTCAAGACTTTCAACTCTCATTCTTTTACTAAGGCAGATTATGCCACAAATGCCTCTGATTCAAAATTGTCACCCCCTCAAATCTTACTGATCATCTTCACTCTTTGCCTTCATTGGGGTGGTGTATTGTAATGGAAAGGAAAAACTCAATGGGAGTAAGCTTATTATGTTCTTGCATAATTTTTCAAGGACAGCCGGTTGAGATCATACAATGGAAGAAGTCAGGACAAATGAGGAATTTTGCGCATCAATGTCTTTGCTCAACCATTCTTTGGATCACAAACTGCCCCCTCTTCAACTCTAGGGTGGCAGAACAGCTGCGAATTTTCTGTAAGAAGAAATGGTTCAATGATTTTGCTCTCAGCTGAAAAACCTCATCAAACTATATACGTTAAAGACATCATTTGTCTACTTCATCTTTTTAGTGTAGATAAATTTATGACATTCAATAGTATGGATAGCTTACTTCTTTCTTCACTGTGGCTTTATGATGTACCTCATTTGATATGTTTTAATGATGTTTGATTCTATTTTACACACACACACCCCAAAGGCAAATGATAGAAGTTATATACAAATATTGTTGGATAAGAAAAGTGATGTCCCGCCCTACAGTGACCAAGAGAAGAATAACCAATCCAAGAGTAAAGTGAAAAACGTTATATAATAAAAATGCAGAATATAAGCAAAGAATAAGAATGTGTATAGCCTAAGAAAAACGGAAAAAATAAAAAATAAAAATGGACCAAACTGATAATACTATTTATATTTCTTCTTGTGTACGTAGACGGGATATGTATTTTACAAAGATTATATTTATCAAGATCTCATGGAAGAAATATAATCTATAAAAAGTCTCAATGCTAAGTGAGTAATATAAACCTATTGTTATTTTTTATGGTAGCATTTGTCTTTCAACGTTGTTGATTTTTTTTTTTAATGAAATGATTCACATTTTGGGTGTCTAGCCCATACACATCTTTTGAAAATGAAGTTACATCTTAAGATAACGATAAGGGGAGGCCTAAAAAGTCTTTTACTTAACAAAATGATCAATAATGAAAAACATTAATATAGCATGTAGGACAATAACTTTCAGGGTGACATGCAACAAAACAATTGTAGTAGCACAACACAAATGTACTATGTATTTATTTATATTTAATAGCATAAAAGTTTGCCTTTGTTTTTTCTTTAGGGAAAATTACGATTTAGTCCCAAGAAAGGAAAATTACGATCAAACGGTCCTGCGAAATTGCCTAATTGCAATAAAGTCTTGTAGAGTTGTTAATGAAACTCAAAGAGTTGTTAATGACAACCCCTATAAGCCCATGGAGTTGTCAACTAAGAATTTATTGTAATTACTCGATTTCGTGGGATTGTTTGATCATAAATTCGCTTCCTTGGGACCAAATGGCAATTTTCCCTTTTCTTTGTTTGTTTTTCCCTTGAGATGATCACTTTAATCCCTAACTTTGAAAAGGAGGTCCTCAATATAATCTAGATTTTGGCTCCATTGGGTTGTCAAAAAAAATACACAGCTTACAAGATAAGACACTTCTAAAAAGCAAAAAAAGATATGATTCATAATATAAGTCACCTCTAATTTAATTAATCTTTTTTTTTCGGTTTTGTCCTTACCATTAATACTCACATTTCAACTTTACTTACTTATTATATCCACTCTCTTTCTAAAATAACATTCTCAATGCAATTAAATACATTTGTCAAGGAAGACAAATATACAAAAAAAGTTATATTTTAGGACATAATAAATTAATTAATTAACTATCATGTTTTATTTCTGGTGATATAGTTTAATTATATTATGAATAAGAGGAAGTATGAATATTATATTTCGTAACAATGACACGTTCGAATGATTTCTCCCCTTTATTAAAGACTATATATATTCAATAAAAAGAATGGCAGTTGAGGCCCCTCCACGTGAGAGAGAGAATAATTAAAATGAAGAAAAAAGAAATAATAGAAGTTGACGGGTGGCTCCTAAAGATATAAAAGGAAGCGATGGAATGAACAAGGCATTGTATATACATGTGTGTGTGAAAGAGAGACAGAGGGAGGGAGATAGAGTCAGCTTAGAGCAAAGTTTTTTTTTTTTTTTTGGACCTGAACTTAGAGCAAAGTTGAAGAGTGTGGAAACAAAACCAAAAGAGGCAGAGTTACGGTGGAGCTTCACACTGGTTGAGCAAATGGAACCGCAGTCGACAAACACCGGTCAGTGTTTCCATCAAATTCTCTTATTTTTTTTTTAATTTTATTTTTCGCGGTATCATCTCCCTCTCTGTGGGGCAGATGATCAATTGAGGGGAAATTCTAATAAAATGCTCTTAAAACTTCCAAATCGTGACTTGAATTTGTAAGAGCCCGTATTGTCAATTGCACCAAATTAAATTTAACAGTATATATTATGATTTTGTCCAAGTTAGAAAAAAGGGATAATTCCATTTAAATACTTTCTGAAATTCAAAATCTCAAATCAGTCCTGTTACCCATAAGAGTAATAGGTTTACCTATAAGAGTAATGTGTTTCACAACTCAATTTTTTAGAAAATCACTGATTTGATATTTTGAATTTTAGAAGGTATTTTTCTAGAATTCTCCTTAGAAAAAATGCCACCCACCGTAGGATTCTTTTCTATCATTTTTGAGGCATTTTATCCCACCACTTTTGATTTCTAAAACTAAGAAGTCTTAAGATCATTGAGCAACCAAGTTAAACTGATAAAAAATAATTATTGAAGTAAAATTAAAGGTCCTATTTAATTTCATGGAAATTATTAATTACATTAGAGGCCGAATTTACTACACTATCAAAGTAAAATAGGATGGCATAGTGAAACATTGTTTATGATATGACACAGTACGTAATTCATGGAACTAGCTACTTTTGGCACTGATAAAGAATGCTTCAATTTTTAAACTATATTTATTTTATCAAATTTCAGCATTAACATCTACTCATCTTATCTTATATTTAAGACACTTCTGACATTTTTTGCACAGATAAAAAAAACCTTAAATCTCATTAACTCTATCATGAAATTTGATATTTAAATTTATTTTAGCGTTAGGATATGATCTCCCTCATATTGGGCAAAAATTGGATGAGGGTTTGTTCAATGGTTGGGAAGGAGAACCATTTTGCTAATCTCTTATTTAATTCTGAAATGGAATAAAGAAATTTTAGTTTATTATGATTCAATTGCAAATTTCTCATTTATGAGGGAAAAGGGAGGAGGCAGTGCATGTTCATCGCTTCTGAAACCTCCAACCAAATGGAAAACAAGAGACAAAACCATATATATTTTATATGAGCTTTTTTTTTCTCGAAATAGATATAGTTTTACTGTTTTATTTAATATATATTCATTATTATGGTTTGTTGGTAATACTACTTTCCTTTCCTTTCCTTTCCTTTTCTTTTTGGGTTTTGAGAAGAAGATAGGGTAGCTTGGGATCTACCTGAGACAAAAGAGGACCGATCGGAACCCGAGCTGGAGATAAGATCTGGGAATGAAAATGACAAGGGTATGTATGTCATTCCCTTGCACATCCAAGTAAATTCATTATAATTATCACTTATGAAATAATATTGATCCGAACTGAGCACAAATGACATGCAAACATGTATATATATATATATATTATGTCAGGTTCTTTCCGTGGCTATGTTTTCTTCTCACGGCCTGGTGAATCTAACACTAAACGTTTCGGTATGCCAAATTTCATCACTCTGCTTTTCCATCAATTCTTGTACTACATACACGATTGAGATTCAAACAATGGCTCAAACTCAATTGATCGTATCTTAACTTTTTCCAGATGCCAACAAATGGAGACGTAAATATGTCTTCTCATCATCAAGTGAAGCATCTGAGGTAGCTATTGTGATCGACAAGGAAATGCAAAAGGTGAGATCCTCAAGTGGAATGAAAAGTTCATCATCAGGTTTGAAGCACAAGTTAATGGAGCAAGAACATGGACCCGACAAAGATTTGACTTTGCTTATAGCTGCGTATGTTTCCATGGATTCCAAAGTTTCCACTTTAAGAAAAGATTTCGTTGTACCTGATCATGCTATTTATAAACAACGCACCCCTTTGGGGAACACTGTCCTACACTTAGCAGCTGTCCATGGAAATAATGCAATAGTAGAGAATGTGGCTGAACAAGCTCCTCATCTTTTCACAGTGACCAACCACAATTATGATACTGCATTGCATGCTGCTGCAAGAGCAGGCCATAGATCTACCATTCATTTCCTCTTCAACACTTGGTTGGCCTTTGTAAGACGTGAGACAGATGGTTATCATGGCCATGTTATTTCCACTTATTATCTGCGAATGATGCTCTTGGTGTCTTTGACTTTGTTGCGCAACAAACAAGGAAACACTTTTCTCCACGAGGCATTTATGGTTAATGCCCATAATGGGGCTCAGATTTTCAAGGCTTTTCAAGATTCTTTCATGGAAGATAGTTCAGATTTGGAGGCTGAGTTTAAGAAAATTGTTAATCATTTAGTAGTATTTGCAATAAACAAGGAAGGGAAATCATTGTTGTATATGGCCATTGAGTCTGACTGTAATCAAGTTGTTGATCAACTGTTGGATATTTGCATCCAATATGACCTCAAGCCTCAAGGAAAATCTCCCTTTATTCCACCACTCACCAATAGGAATATGGGTAATTTTCGTTGACACGTCAATTCATTTCTTCATTTCCTTGATTCAGTAGTGTGTCTACAAATTTGTCCTACATAAATTTATCTTCATTTGCTAATGTCTGAATCCTGATTATAGTATTTGTTTGTGTAGACATGCTGCAAACCATTCTGACTAAGAAACCAAATTGGAAACACTTGAGAAATGAAGAAGGAAGCCTTCCTCTTCATCAGGCAGCGTCCATGGGGTACCATGAAGCTGTTTCCTGCTTAGTAAAGAAATGTTCTTCATGCATAATGGAAAGGGACAACAACGGCTTCTTCCCTATACATTTGGCATGCAGTAGAGGTCACGTCAAAGTAGTTGAAGAGCTACTAAAGTACTATGTTGACCCCACAGAGATCCTTGACAAAAATGGCCAAACTTTGCTCCATGTTGCCGCTAAAAGTGGAAAATACCAGCTGGTTAGGTACTTCCTCCAACATCCTAAGCTTGACTTTATGATAAACCAGAAGGATAATAGTGGGAATACTTCTTTGCACTTGGCCACCCTTCACTGGCATCCCAAAATCGTGCATTCCTTCACTTGGGACAATAGAGTCAACCTTGCTACACTTAACCAAGAAAACCAAACGGCTCTAGATATTGCTGACCTAAGGCATGACAAAAATCCATCCCTTGCACAGGCAAGTTACCGTTCATTTGTTTGTCAATATCATAATTCTTATTTGAGGGTTTAGTGAAACTCTTTTGGTGTAACCGAAATGGAAGTATTTATTTGCAGCGCCTTACATGGAATGCATTGCAATCAGCTGGTACACCTCGGAGTTCAAATGACACAACAGTTGGTGAAAAAAATGAATCCCCCAGCACGAAACAATATAAAGATAGAATAGACACTTTGATACTGGTTTCCACCCTTATAATAACAGCATCCTTTGCTGCCGGATTCTCCATGCCGGGTGACGTAGATCAAGGAACAGCTGTTATGCTAAATCATGTCATGTTCCATTTGTTCATTCTGTCGCTCGCAATCTCTGTTTTTGGAGCAATCATTACAACTATAATTCTCATGTGGGCTCGTTTAAATGATCTGCAATTAATGCTCCTTGCTCTCAACTATGCAATGCCAGTTCTAGGCATTTCTTTGTCCACACTATCTCTGGCATTTTTGGCAGGTGTGTATCTTGTAGTGAGCAAACTTAATTGGTTGGCCACGACCTTTTTGGTGATCAGTGTGGTTCTAATCTCCATGATCGTGTCCTTGTACGTGCTCCTTTGGCTTCCGTCCTCTTCAACCGTACTAGTGATTCGATATATTTCCTATTATCCCTTTCTTATCCTTGCAGAGATAGCTGAAGCAAAAATCGATGCCCACCACAAAAGGATCTAATAGGATTTGTAACACCCTCTAATAATCTAGCTGAAGTGCGCAGTTATTATGAGTAGGATGAAGAATCAAGCATGTTAAGGAATAAGTGTATTTATTTGTTTGACGTCTGTTAATATGTATGTGTGTGTTTACATATTCATTCTTAATCTTAAGTCGTAGTGGGAGTGGTTTTTGGAGGATGGTTGGCAGAGTATGTATGGTTGTATTATATCATTGTGTTTCTCTTAAGTCATAGGCTGTGATATTTGATGATTGTGTGGTTGTACATTTTGGGTCTATCTGAGTAGAAGCCAATGTGATGATTGGAAGGTATATTTGCCATGATATGGAACACACATCACTTGATGTAATGATGGGGCGTGTAGGAGTCTGCATATATATGAATGGCGGCCACTAGAGACACTTTAAAATACAAAGGGAAGCGTAATATACAAAGCTAAGAATTGATTGCTCAAAAAATGCATGTTGCGTTTGATGACATCCTGCAAAAAAGCAACAATTTGTCCTAAGGTTTCAACCCATATTTCATGGATATTGCCCTGAAAATAGAAATATGAAGCAGTGATATCAAGTTATAACTAGTATTGTTGAATACAACTATGATTCACTTAAAACTTGAGACTTCTAGTTAAATTGGTATGATCCATGCAATTTATAACTATGTTCATCAATCATAATTAATTACCACATGGAGTGAAACGAAAGTAGGTAATAAAAGTCTCAGGTTTTAAACATACCCGTGGCTCATACTATGTTGTTGTATAGAGTCAGGTTTTAATTGGAACCAATAAAAGAATAAAAAAATTCACAAGCTAGGAAAAGATCTCAACCGAATTTAATCAAAGCATACTAGTGATAAAGAACACACTGCAGAGGATTATGAATTTATAATAAAAGAAAAGCACAAAGAAAAATACAAGTGATACAAGACCCAAAAAAAGGTTAAAAAACAGAATATAATCGGAGAATAAAGAAGCACACAGGCAGTGAGAGGATTACAATAATAGCAAAGCACAAAGAAGAATGCAAGCTAAGTGAAATGGAGTTTAAGCCAAAAAAATAAACAAACAAACAAAAAGGCAATATGTCCTTCGAAATGGCACTAAATTGTTACCCTTTAAAAAAACTAATTATTCTTATTAATTATTGTTTAACATTTAAATGAAATAATTTATGGGGAAAATGTAAATAAAAGAATAATATGATCCGCTTTAATGTTGTTTAATATTAACTCCACTACTGATTATATTTGGTCATCCTCTTAAAATGTAGTTACATTATTATTGATGGTCTATCTTGTTCTCATCATTATACACCCTCCTCTTTGATTGGATATATTTCCTACATACTATCCCTTTCTTCTCCTCCTTGCAAATTAAATTAAAGATAAAAATTGATGATGCCAACTACAAATTTAAAGGGCACCCTCTAATCTGGCTCAATAAAGTATATATATATACGTAAGTGGTGAGGCCTAGGATTATTGAGGAGTGACGCATGCATGCTAAATGATTAGATATATTAGTTAGTTGTAAGGTTGAGGTGGAAGGGTTAGTGTATATTGTTTTAATTAATTAATTGTCCTATTTCTACATTTTGGGGGTCATGACACTACTACAGATTTAGCTATATATAACGCTCTATGTATCGCGATTCTTGAAACCCGCACCATATATATAGAGGCGGAATTAATG
>JBAGKO010000015.1:27859085-27883750 GCA_037177275.1 Acacia concinna
AAGTAAAAAATAAAGAGTAATAATGAGGGACATAATTGAAGGAGAAAATCATGGGATTATGATTTGATTTTCTAACAGTAAGTTTAGAACTTACTTTGTAAGAGAAAGGGCAGTGGAAAGAAATTTTAGTTAGACAAGTTCCAGCTTTATGTCAAGTTACTGATGGGATGACCAAGGCAATTCCAAGCACTATGTTCAGTAAGTTTAGAACTTACTCAGTTGTTTACAGCTCTCAAATTTCAAGTGCTTCAGTGATATGTCCTTTGAACAGTAAGTGAACACTAAATTTTTCCAGCTATTTCAGGACAAAGTAATCCTATTGAAGTTTCCTATAGCAGTGCAATCTAAGTCCTACGTTATTCTTTCTTCTCATCGAGTTTCCATTTCCTAATTTTAGATTTACGACTAGTTGGGACATCTAAAATTCTTCACACTTTGGTAAGAAGGATATACATATTGATAAAAAAATAAAATTACCCCTTTATATGTAGAAAAATGTACCTGAATGGGAAAATGTGAGAACTTCTGAATTTGCGGGAGAAAACCAGATAGCCCCAATAGCCCAGAAATATGGAGGCCCCGTATGCAGACTGTGATAGAGCAAATATGATTGGTTTATCCTGAAAGCAATCATTCCACTCCAAATCAGATCTATTTATAGAGATATCAAAACTCAGAATGCACTTTGCGGTCTGCAAAATGAATTGCTTTGTCAAATGTGGGAAGAATACGAGAAAAAAACTATTAAACTATATATGATTCCACTAATCCCCAAGAAACCACAGGTAGATAAAAAAGAAAAAACAATGCTGAATTTGGCTAATAACTATGATCAGAATGAAGCAAGTCAATTGAATTGGGGGTTCAAGGAGAAGAAGCTGAGAGAGTAGAAGCGCTGAGGCCAGGCAAGAACACTTCATGCTACCAACAGTAAGATGATAAAGACCAAATTTTTAAGGTAAGTTCCCACTAAAATCATACCATTCCAATTTGTTTGACAATAAGGATGTACAATGTCATGCACCGGGAAATAGTAGCTAATGTCTCAACCATCAACCGCAGTTCTAGCAAGACCAAGTTCTGTGAAAGAATATATAAAGGTTCAGCCAAAAGCTCCATAATACACGCGCAACCTGGCATAAGAAGTGAGCTAAAATATCACATAGCAATAGTTGGAGGAGTTATTCTAGAGTACTTGGTTTCGTGTGCTTGTTGAGAAATCAAATACTAGTCAGGGTGACATATGAAATTCCTTTTCTCTTTTTAAAATATTAGCATATGGTGTAATGTTCCAGCAAGATAAGTTTAAGGTTGACCACTTGGAGCCTCATGATGGGGTGAAAAAAATCCTGCCATGATGAATAGCCACAGGACACAAACAGAAGAACCAGAAAGTGTATATGAAATTCAAGCAATTACCATTGATCAAGATAGCCTGCCCCTGAGGATCAGAAATATTAATCTCTTGCCACCAGAAGACTAGCAAACAAGCTACAATTGTAATCACTATTCCGAGTGGGAGACTCATCCAGGCCACTTTCATTAGCTTCACAATATCTTCTTCCATTGAGGATCCATCACTACAGCATGAAAGAGATTTATAACTCAACAATGTGCTACAATGATAGAATAATTTCATTGCACAGTGCATAATGCTTCTCTAATTTGCTATAAACCTTATTCAGATGAAAACAATTATCACTTGAATATGATGCTGCACATTTAAACCTGACACACAACTCACAATTTTCTTAAGGAGGAGGTGTTGAAAGTAAAGTTAGCAAAAGTACATTAGAGGCACATAGCAAGGGATCAAAGAACAAAAGCTAAATAACAGCTCATCACCAATCATGGAAAGGTTCAATCACTAAATCAGTTAAGAAACTAACAAGGCAAAATACAATTTTAAGTTTCACTTTCTACTTGGATACAGTTATTTCTCTAAGACAAAACTTGCATAAGTAGAAGGGATTACTGTTTCATGTCCATCCGCAAGCATGCTCGCCGGAAGCCCTCTCGACTAAGAAACAAAACACAGGTAACAAAAAGATAAAACTGCACTGCATATAGCTGCATCAAAAGAAAAATGTAACACAATAAATCAGTTCATATTACACAAGTGGTCACATATGACTAAAGGATCTGAAAAGAAAGTAGTAGATCATCCATGAACTCCTTGAAATTAACTAACTCTGAAAATAATATCATAGAAGATAGAGTACCAGTAGCAACAGTAATCAGTTATAAAGGCCATCCAAAAATGTAACCAAAATAAGAGTGAGAAAGAGAAAGAACAACTCAACCACAAATTTGTTAATGTCGGAATAACCAGAAAAAACAACGTTCTAAAAAACAGTAAAACCAGCGGCTGCCCAGGCAAAAGATGAAGATAGGAAATACAGAAGTTCAAGAAACATAAATAGAAAATTTCAGAAATTTTTACCGCATAGTCTTCTGCTTTAAGCTGCCTCACAATCCACGTGTTGAATATAAAGGGTATTCCTCTAGACAAAAATTGAGTAGCTGGCGTGATATCACAAACAAAAGTAAGAATATCGAATCATCAAACGCATTATATATAGGAGTAATTGTTTTTAAGTTTACAAAGTATGCTGAAATAGAAAACCTTAAAATATGAGGGATGAAACATTTTCAAGGAAAAATTTTGGAACCCCAAGAAATTGGCAATTTAGGAACATAAACCAAAAGTGTGGCTGACAAAATTCAATGACTAGCGAGAGCATCAAACATGCATTAAATATATTAAAAACTTCATCAGTTAATACTCCAAATTTGAATTATTTTGGCCCAGAGTTGCTGATTTCATGTATTCCAACCCAGCAGTTGATTTTTCATTTGCACTCTGATATTAATGTAATTTATAGAGACTACAACATACTCCAGATGTTTCCCTCAACATATGAAGAAAGATAAATAAATAAATAAATAATATATTTGCAGTCAAATACGATTCACACTTCACATTTCATTTGCTTTCCCAAACAACTACTAAATGAATAGCTATTTTTTCTTGCCAAATGAACTGACCCAATAGGTATTTGAAGGTACGAGACAGATTGGTAGGATCTTTATCCGTCGACATACTAAAAGGACGCCGGCCTTTGGTGAATTAGGGCCTAAAACGAAAATAGCGCAGTCAGCATCTGTGATCTTCAACAATTTACAAATTAAAGAAGAAGAAAAAGAAAAACTTAGTGAAGACAAAACCTCTCTACTCAAGTACTGCAAACATTCGTACCACTATGAAAATTTACTTGTCCCTTGGTAACTTGAGAATTTTAAAATGGGTGTGTTGGAAGCTGTAGAATGGAATAAGTCAGATCAAAACGCGCATGAATGGCGGATAAGTCGTCACTGTGTATTCGCAAATCTGAGTGAGGAAGTGGAGCGAAGAGGCTTGATTGCTTGCGCGCCGGAGATGAAGGCGGGAGATGGCGACTGTAGCCGCTACACCATAAGGAGAGGGTAATTTGGTAGTTGTTCAGAGCCTCAGACCTGCCTGGTTGGAATTCTCTCGGCAAGCCGGCCTGATTGGATTAAAGTGAATTGAATCTCTAATTAACTGGTAACGGGTAATTTGATACAAATGCATGTTTTGTTTTACGGTCTTATCCAAGGATATCTTAGTTGCCTACCACATTCGTGCGTGTATTATAAAATAGGGTGAGGAGGAGTGGAAGAAATGCACCATATTTGTAAGTGGTTTGTTATGAGTGATTTAAAAAAAATTTGTTAAAATTGATTTGTGTTTAAATAAATATTGTGAAAAAAGTGATTTTTTTTTATAAGTGATTTGTGTTGAAAGAAAAAAAGTGAGTTATGATAAAATTTTATAATGAGTTGTTTTAAAAAAAAAATTATAATGAGTTAGTCCTTTTGAAAAAAGGGAAAATTACATTCAGGTCCTGAATAAAGAAATATACGTCAAATAGGTCCTATAAAAACAAAATACTCCTCTCAGGTCCCAAGAGACCTCTTTGTCATAAATTTAAAATGTGTAATGACCATTATACCCCTGGTAATCTGAAGAGAGAGGGAAGAGAAATTTGAAATGTGTAATAACCATTATGCCGCATTAACAGACTCTGTACCTTGCCGTTTACTCTCTATCATCCCCACCTCAGCTCCACGACATGCTCTCGTTTGGCATCATCTTCTGCGTATTCCTTCTATGAATTTAAAATTGTCTGTTTTGCTTTTTTAGATAACTCTCTCTTATTTAAATATTAAGGGCATAAGGGTTATTACACATTTCAAATTTATGATAGAGAGGTTCCTTGGGACCTAAGAGGAGTCTTTTGTTTCCATGCGATCTATTTAACGCATTTTTTTATATTTGAGACTTGAGTGTAATTTTCCCTTAAAAAAAGGTTCTAGGTTCTGCTATATCAGGAGTTGCAATATCAACGAGTATCATTATTTAATAAATCTCTGGGTCTTCAAGCCCATTCACAGACCAAGCAGGGAAGGTTCTGCTATGGCTCCTCCATTTGGAGTTGCAAATTCTGGGTTCCGACGGGCATTTTCTAATTTCAAACCATCTTTACAATTCAGAAGGC
Source organism: Acacia concinna (assembly GCA_037177275.1). Taxonomy (NCBI): domain Eukaryota; kingdom Viridiplantae; phylum Streptophyta; class Magnoliopsida; order Fabales; family Fabaceae; genus Acacia; species Acacia concinna. Next base: position 27,863,666 of record JBAGKO010000015.1, read on the forward strand.
TAATCATATAGCAGAGACAGGGTCTAAGCTCCATACCAAATGTCCTGAATCCTTCACAATTCTCTGAAGCGCCCCAGCTACGCATGCCTTTAATTAGCTCATGTTATGCATGAATGGATAAGCTCTGGCCTCTTAGTTTTCTTTAGTAATGCTCCAATACAGACCAGTAAATAAACTTAATATCTTTTTTGTTATTTAACAACAGAGAGAGAAATAGCATAATATAGCACAGTCACTGGACTTTAAGCTCTCTCCTTTTTTTTTTTTAACAAGTCATGAATTCCAACGTTCAGAAAACAGAAGGGTACCATTGGATTTGCAAAAAAAAAAAAGTAATAACCAAAGATAGATCGGACAACCTGAGACTTTGACGGTGTTGCCCTTCTCAAGTTTAGCCTCCAACAAGAAGATAAGAGTTTAAATGAGAGCGGATCAGAAAATCACCGCCACCGCTGCCACCCACCTAATTGCTTGCCACCATCAACCAACAAGAAAACAGATCCATACCACCTTCCGATTAGGCTCACCGAAACTGAGAGAGAAAGGCCGATAGTGGCCGAAAGTGAGGGAGAACGAGGTTGACCTTGGCGGACGACGTGCGTGACCCACGAGCAACACAATGAGATCTGAGCTATTTCAATTCCATTTTGGATAAGAAGAGTGAAGAGGAAGTGTCGCTTGTCGTGTTCAAGGGCTGGGAGAGTTGGTCAGGGAACGCCCCGTGGTCAAAAGTGCAGCCCCAACAAGAAGGGAGCTTATTTCTTTTTGAGAAAATGGTAATAAGCTCCTAACGATCAAATATATTAACAAAAAAAATTTATAAAAAATTTTATGAACTAAAAGTTTCAATGGGGCTATTTTATAATATGTAAGATGTGTAATTAACTTTCTACTTTCGTTAGTGATGAAATAGAAAAGTGACTATATGGGAATTTGAAACTTAGAGGCCAAAACCAACTTTTTTATCTACTTTTGTCGAAGCTCTACGATCACACCAGATTTGCACTCATTTGTCGTTGGTCCTCCGTCTCTTCTCACTGCAGGGAAAAGGCTGAACTCAGAGATCCTCTCATCCGTCTCTACTCGTTATTCTCTTCTCACGGCAAGGAAGCTCAGCGCTCATATGCTCCGCCTCATCTCCTTCGCTGTACTACTCGGTCTCATCTCCTCCATCTCTACTCCTCTATTTCTTGTCATGACATTGATTGATTTAATTATTTATTTTTGTCTCAAGATGCTATACTTTGTTCTCTAGTTTATTCTATTTCTATTATTTGGTCGTATCTTTATTTTCTGTTAATGTGATTGTGACATTTAAGAGCAAAAACAAAAGCATAAACAAAATGAGGAAAAGAATAATAGAAAAATATAAGACTTACAAGCCGAGTTAGCTTCAATCAAAGAAGAGTGCTGAAAACATGAAAGAAGGGTGTGTTTTCCCCATTTTGTTTTTAATCAAAAATTTCAAACCGATGCGATTGTTCCCTTAAAGTTAAATTCTATTGGTTGCTATTTGCTAATGCAAAGTTTTAAATGCAACATTTTCATTGCAGGTGAATTGCCTTCAAAACGACAATGCTTTGCTTGAAATCAAGCATAAAGAGTTGAAGGATACCATACAAAACTCAACTTTTGTCCTCGGTAAATTTCATTCATGCTTACGAGGTTCGCATTTGGTAATTTTTCAGGCATGAAAGGGATTATTTTAGACAAAGATAATAATGTTTTTGGTATCTGATATTTTTTGTTGTTTAAATCACACTTGTCATTTCCCTAACCCTTTTAAAACAATATTACTAAGCGTTAGGATTTTACAATGAAAGCCAATACTTGGGCAATCTTGATTTAGCTATTTTTCTGCTCTCCAGGAGGCCAGTTCTAAAATGAGACATTCAATTGAAATTCACTAGTTTAAACAATGCAAGGTGTCATGCATTACATTTCCCATGAAATTGTCAATTTTGTGTGTGTTAGTACTAACTTTTGACAAGTCCTTAAAATGTTGTGCTTATCTGGTTTTAAACCTTTTTAAAATCTAAACCTGCTAACAACTTAATTATTAGAGATAATTACATGGAGCATCCTTATGGCTTATTTAAAAGTTATTAATGATGTCAGGCAATTTTTTGACAAAGGATCAAATATATCCATAAGATTTAGACATAGGGAGGACAACAGATTTTCTGTTTTCTTTAGCTAATTAAGCACAAATATGACTACATCTTTTTCTTCCTTTGCTGAACCACCATTTCTATTTTTTTAGGATAAGAAGGATATGCCTGCAAACATAAAAAGGAACCATAAAGAAGGAGAAATTCTCCTAAAGTTGTCCGGCTACATATTATTCACAAAAGACTATTACAAAAAGAAGAAGCAAAAGAATGACGCATTCAAGCCTTTTATAGACGAGAGTTAGTCCCTTCAAACAACTTAGAAGGCATTAAAAGATGAGGCGAGGGAGAAATATATGATGAGTGCTAAGAAATTAAGATCCTAGTTGACAAGAACAAGATAATCGTTTCATTCCACACTCGGTGTGCCCTAAACAATTCATGGAAGTTTGTAACATCTGGAAGAATAGAGATGATAAGATGGAGAAGCTGAGGGCCATAGGATTTGATAAATTGGTTGATATATGCTCCCCACAGGTTCCCTGATATTTATGTGGTGAGTTCATGGATGCTTTTAACTCTCCCACTAAGAATGTTTCCATTAGAGGGAAGTCAAGTAAAATGGGTTCTAGAGATGTTAAAGAGTTGATGGGGCTACCGTCTGGGGGGAGATTGGAACAAATGTTAACAATAAAGATGCGTCATTGAAGAAATTGAGGAGAGTATATGAGATAGTCCCATACAAAACAATAGCAAATAGGCTAATTGAAGGAGATGATGATTTAGATTTTGAACTCCTGTTTGTTATGTATGCTTTGGGAACACTCTTGTCTCCCAGTTCTAATGTTAAAGTGAGCAAGTGAGTTTTAAAGGTTATGGTGACAACTAAGGAAGCTTTTGGAGATTTTAATTGGCCTACATTTGTCTTCAATGAACTTTATAGTTCCATTAGAGAATACAAGAAAAAATTGAGGAAAGGCGAAGTTCATGGAAGAATGAATATTGGAGGTTGTATATATTTTCTAATGGTAAGTGTGACTGTGATTTAATTTCATTAATGTTGGTAAGTTTGTTAAAGTGTGACTGTTATTTAATTTCATTAATGTTTGTTATTGTAATGGCATGTAAAGCCTAGTAGCAAAATGTTTTCACTTGATGCTAAAAAAGTTGTTATTGACTTATTATGTAGATTTTTTGTCTAAAACATTTCTCATTGGGCCAATTACAAGCATCTACTGCTGAGGATGTGATGACTTATTGGAATGAAGATAAGGTCAAGAGTGGAGCTAGAGAAGGAAAGCAACCAAAGAATGCTATATGAAAAGAGTAAGGTTGTAAGGCCGCAAAGTAGCAATGTCAGTCAGGAAACTAAGAAATATGGTTCTAGGTTGGAATGAATTATAGGTTGACAATTGATTTATTTATTTTTGTCTTATAATTTTCAGGAAATATAGAGGACATATGACTGATTGATTTCTAAGGTTCAGTCTATGGTTCAAGAGGAACTGATTTCCCTTCAATCAAGACTATTAGAGGGGGGAAACATTCATGCAGTAGAAGAAGATTTAGAAGATGGTGAGCCCTCATCAGAAAGTGAAGGTGAAGAATCTTTAGCAGACAGTGAAGATGGTAGGTTAGGAAAAGAAAATGCAGAAGATGAGGTCCCTCAGTCAACAAATGAAGATGAAGGTGCTTGATTGCACCATATGTTTATATGTTATTTCATGATTAATAAGAGGATTTTATCATACTAATTGAGATAAGAATGCATTATTTATGATAATTTTGAATCAATGAGTGATTTCATGAAAATAGTTTAAAGAGGGAGTAATTTTGGCATAATTGTTGTGATTACTTTTTATATTGTTTGTTAGGAAGATTTGATGTTGGCTTGATTGGTTTAAATTGTAGGCGTTTGAACACCAAATTTCAAAATGACAGTTTGTGGCTCAAAATGCAAGAAATATAGTTCAATCCCACAAATTTGAAAATTACCCCACTAGTTCACAACAAAGTGTTGTGTTTTTCCAGCACTTTGGTTGATATATCAGACTAGCAAGCTCCAGCAATAATTGTAGAAGGCAGCCGTGAGAAAGAGAGAGTTGAAGACCTTCACCTACCTCATCTTAAACTCCATATACATCATCAAACACTACCATCCTCTTCCTTATCCTTCCTTTCTCAACATCTCATTGTGCTTCACCGTCACCACTATATCTTTACTCTCACCAAGACAACAACACAATTTTGCCTCTGCCCCTAGATATCACAGTGCCAAGATTTTACCAAGCACTACCACCATCTCTTCCATCATTCCTCATTGTCACTACTACCTTCGTCGATGGTATCAATTTTTCCCCTTCTTCTCTGCCCATCTCTCATTACCATCTACTTCACCATCAACTTCTTCTCTGGTTATAGGGATAGATTCAACCAGCCATTTATCCTATCCCATCACTGTCGACGGTTCCATCTTTGTCTTCATTTTGTCTTTTTTCTTCCATTAAGTATGACAATTCCTTCAGGTTCCATGGTATTTTTGTTGGGCCATTGATTTGGGCTGTGACTGTGGCTATATGTAGCTAATTCTCCAACTCTTAAGATTGGGAATTTGCCTTGAGTTCATGAACTTCAATGGGGAGTTTTTTGTAATCTTGGTTCCTTTATAAATTTTCTATTATTATCTTAATTCTTATCTAAGACTAAGGTAATTTCAATAGGATTTTATTATGAGACATTTGGCCTCCATATTGTTGAGCTAAGATTGATTTTTTCATGGTTGGATTTGAATTATTGTAATTGAATGATTTTAATTATGTATTTCATATTAATTCATTGAGACTATACTTACTATATGTTTATTAGTTTGTGTAATTAAGTTGGGTTAATTTGAGTGTCACAATTGTGCATTCATTTTTTTGATAGTATTTCTTTTCCTTCGATGGTCACAATTGTGCATTCATGTTAGAGGAAACAATAGCATTAATTTGATTTATTTCACACATCAAATGGTTTTTTAATAATATTCTTAAGTATTGCTCCCTTTGATCCTAAACACAAGGCCCCCTTTGTAAATTCAGAAAGGGGCCTTATATTTAGGACCGGAGGGAATAGCTATGAATGTGATTGTAAGAGTAGCTATTGATTAAAATTGTTAGACCCAATGTGATTATTTAGGGTTTTTGATAAAGACTTGATGAATTTTGGTTCCCATATCATTAGTTAAATATGATAGCCATTGAACTAATCTCTCAAGAGATTCACTTCATTCATATTACATTCCATTTTATTTAAAAATACCAAAAATAATAGTTTATGATTTAAATTATTATTTTACAAAAACCCAAACCAATTTTCTTTTGTTTTCATTGCATTTGTATAACGTTTAGATTACTTATGAATCAATAAAAGGCCCCTTGAGAAAAGAAAACGATCATAGATTTTCCTATATGCAATCCTTAGTTATTTTTTTTATTATGGACCCCAAGCTAATGATAAAAAGTCTTCATCATTGCTGGTGTGGCCAACTCTGACAATAAAGATTACGGGTCAGAAGAAGAGGAATAAGAATGAAGGGAATTTGATGATAAACATGTATCAAATGAAGATGAAGAGAATAAGGAAAAGGAACAAATACAAGTGAGGAAATCTGCAAGGCTAAAAAAGCATGTCATCGATTCTCCTTAGTTAACAACAATAGGTAAGAAGAGAACAAAAGAAGACAAGGACAAGAAAGCATTATATCAGTTGTGCACGAGTAAGTGTAATGAAGACCAAGCATAGGAGCAAGTCATTGAACTCTTTCTATGTACAACTTTTGAGATGAAAACTAACTTTCTTATTTTGTTTGTGTATTAGGGAGTTTGTATCTTTGTATGATGATTTCTTCACCCGTTGTGAACTATATTGTCTGGTGCCAGACGATGGATCAATAACAAGGTGAGTAATAGGTCTAATGTTTTTTATTTCTCTAGACTATACTATATGATAATTTAGCATATTTTCATTACTATTTGTAGGTTATGTCCATGGTCAAAAAAATGTTGGTCGCGAAACAAGTAGAGAAATATAGTTGTATATTGAGACACATATTTTCTCTAGAGTTTATGATGAAGATGTTAGTCAATCCTAACTAGTGGTCATAGAAAGCGCATAAATCAATGATCTTTCCCGAACATATTGGATACAACATTGGTGACTATGACTTCATTTTTGGACCTACCCTTCACATGGATCATTGGTTTTGTTATGTTTTAGAGACGAAGACAATGCGTTTCTATGTCCTTGACTCATTGGTTGACCAATTCACATATCTAAGGTTACATAAGCGGCAAGAAGATTCTACCAAAGGGTCTCAATAGACATAGAAAATGAAGAGAAAGAGTAAAAAAAAAAAACAAGATGATTTCAGATGCAAGGAACGGTTGGCAATTGCATGTGTAAGCACTTTTTGTTTAATCATTTATGTTGTTAGGTCAGTTCCAGTGTTGAAGTTGCTAATTGCTGGGGTCAAGTTGTTAATGGCTTTTGTGAAGTTGTTAGTGGCTGTTGTGAAGTTGTTAGTGGCTGCTGTGAAGTTGTAAATGTTTATTATTGTTCTGAAAGTGTTTTTTTTTTCAGAGAGATTGCTTCCATGACATACTCCATAAAGTTAAACCACAACTACTTGCTAAAGGGAAAGAAATACCTAAACAAGTTAACTGGGTGAAAGTTCATATCCAATGTGATAAGTGAGTTTCTTTCGTTAAAACTTATTTTCTTGTCATTAATGAAAAACATTAATAAGGTTTCACATTATTTTCACTTCAGAGATTCTTGTGGTGTCCATGTTCTATCATAGTTGTAAGGATAGTATGGTGCAACTCAAGACAAAGATAGGAATACAATGCCAAATTTTTCATGTGATCAAATTCAGGAGATGAAGGTTGGATGCTTATGGTGGCTGATCATACATGAGAAGAACATACATTCTCATAAGGTATTGTCCATGATAGGAGGCAACCAACAAATGAAGAAGAAGAAATATAACTTGGAGTAGTCATATTATATATCTAGAAAATTAACTTGAATATGTATGGTTTTAATGATGTTCTCCAATTTTCCTGCTTACTTAGACTGTTTTCCAATATGATGACTTGAATATGTATGCCAAAGTCTCAACCCATTGTGCCAATTGGATATTGAACAATTTTAATTTTCCCATTGCATCGGTGAAATCCGCATTGAGCCTCGCACATGCAATTGCATCAAGGAGGTTAAGTGCAATTTCTTTGCTATTACCCTATGTACATGCCCGACCTCTATTAATTTTTAGGAACTCTACATTATTATTTTCCTTCGCATGCCGATAACAAAAGGCATGTCTCTTGTTACCAAATATTTCTCTTACCACACCAATTATAGCGTTGTTCTAATTTGATATGATTGTTATCAACATTGATCATGTTATCTCTTTTAACTTCCCCTAGAAACCAATAACATTCATAATATATCTCACCACTAACAATAGCATATGTTAAGGGGAACATTTGATTGTCGGCATTGTTTGCACAAGCTGACAATAACATACCCTTATAAAGACCATTTAGATGCACCCATCAATGTAAAGTATAGCTTGACAACCATCTATAAAACCTTTAATTGAGCATCCATAAGCAATAAATAGCCTCTCAATTCTATTGTCTAATGAACTATCCCATTTTGCAATAGTGTCATAATCCGTTTCCTTGAGCCTATCACATATCTAAGGAATTAGCTTGTAAGAGTCTTCTACTCAACTATATAGGTCCTTCGACGCTCTTTCTTTGGCCCTATGTGCTTGATAATAGTTCAGCCATACCCCATACTCTTTGTACAAGTCTCCTTGAACATCATTGGTACTCTTGTCAATATTGCACCTCAAACTATTCATTACAATTGATGTTGTCAACCTTGCCCTTGCTAGGTGAGAAACAATGTGGCTATCTTGTGCATGGTGGATGTGTTGAATTCTATGTTCTTATGGTTAAAAACTCTGTATCTTTGTGTTTTTCGGCTGAATATACACCCATATACCATGGGTGCCCTTTAACCTTTAACTTCACAATTATCTTTTGTTGATTGTTCTTCACAAATTGATATGAAAAATTGTGAGACATGTTGAATTTGTATAGAGTTTGATGAAAGGTCAAAGTATTGAAAAAAATTTGTCCTTCCCTAACAATCAAATCATTCCATTTGGTATGATTCGTTTTTGGTTTGGGTATCAGCACAATTTGAGTAGAACATTGCAAGGATGGAAACTCTTGACTTTCCTTTAACCCACTACATGGAGACATAAACAATAGACTTGCACCTCCAAACAATTCATCATCCTAGTACAAAATGACAAATTATAGTGCTAGTAATAACAACATCTCAGCTTTCATTCACAACTTATATAGAAACAAATTACATTGTTGAGACAAGTACAATTTACACTTCTTCCTCTTCCATTTCATCATTGATTGCTGGTTCTATATAGTCATTATTTCCATCCTCTTTAATGTAAACATAACCAAAATCTTCATCAAACTTTATTAAATGGTCTACCCCTTCATCGTCTACAATATCCACAAATGTTGTTCTATCAAAGGTCACTGTGAATTTCACTCAAAATTCATTACCTTCTTTCCCAATTATAGATGATATAATTATTCGAAACTCCTTGTAGCTTGTGCCTCTCTTTATACATCTTGTTCTAACCAACCCACCAACATATCAATTTTCATTTTCTCCACTATTAAAGAACTTTCCTCCTATATAAAAGAAACAAAATAAATTCTTCCTTGATGTACTAGTCATCGTTAATGACAATCTGCAACATCCAATATAATTAACAACTGTAACAGGCTGATTAACAACTACAACTATTGGATTTAATAACACATTTTACAATTATATCAGCAATTTAAAATAAACATATATTCATCACATTCATTCCTTACCACTTACAAATACAACATTCCCTTTGTTGCCATACCCAAAAATAGAGCACAAATTGTCAAAGCCCTACCCAAATGTGTATTAACAATTGTAAAAGCCTTATTAACAACTACAATTGTTAGTTTTAACAATAATTTTTTTACATTGTCTCAGCAATTTAAAGTAAACATGTATTCATCACATTTATTCATTGCCACTTAATAAGACAACCTTCCCTCTGTTACCATATCAAAACATAGAGCACAATTGTCACAACCCTACCCAAATATGTATGAACAACTATAACAGCCTTATTAACAACTACAACTGTTGGTTTTATCATCTTTTTCCCCCCTCATATCAGCAATTTAAAGTAAACATATTTTCATTCTATTCTTTCCTTGCCACTTAAAAACAAGACTTCTCTTTGTTAACATACTATAAAATAGAGCACATTTTGTCACAATCTGCCCATATACAATAAAACCCCATGTTCATTACTTACGATGATGCCTTTCAGAAACTATTTGCATTACTTACTTGGGTTAGAATATATAGTCCGTAAATGATCCCAAGCTCCAACCTTTGTCAAACCCTTCATCCTTAATGCACCACACTTCTCTCTATTAACATACTATAAAACATAGCACATTTTGTCACAACTTGCCCATATACAATAAAACCCCATGTTCATTACTCAAGATGATGCCTTTCAGAACTATTTGCATTACTTACTTTGGTTAGAATACATAGTCCGCAAATGATCCAAGCTCCAACATTTGTCAAACTACAATTGAAGTTTCCATATGAGATTATAAAGAGAGATGCTTTCCTTTGGAGACCCCATGCCTTTCTTGATGAGTTTTCCTCTTTTTCTATGAGTGGGAGTAGAGAATTAGACATTAATGCTGTGGGACTTTCTCTTCCTTCTTTTGTCATCTTTTTTAATGACTAGGGGCAGTCGAGTAATTTCACTTCTGGACATATTATTACAAAAGTTCCTTGGGATCTCTTGGGTGGGGAAATTTTTTGTGGGACTTTTTTGTTAATATGTTTGGTCATTGAAATCTTATTGTCATTTTTCTTTTTCTTTTTTCTAGTGGCTTATAATACTAAGTGGCTCCTGAATACCAACAAAGGCATATTCACTATTTTTAACAAGCTAATGCTGCTTAAACCAGCTTAAAGCCCTTCCAAACAGTGCCTAAGCTGACAAAAAACAATAATAAAATACTAAGAAAAGAGGAGATAAGAGTTAAAATATTTAATACTATGAGCAATTCTTGGGTGAATTAGTGTGAGGCACTCTCACCACTCACAAGCCAACAACTAAGGAGTTTTTTTACCTCATTTAGCATCTCTTATATATCAGCTGGCAGCCACAAAAATTATAAAAAGAAAAAATTATAAACTTCTAAAATTGAAGAGAAAACAAAATGATGGATGATAGACAAAAAATTTTCCCCGTATAAGTTCTTCAGTTTTCTCTAGTGTATTAGAAATTGTGCAAATGGCTTTTTGTTTTCTCATTGTATCAGTAGATGACATGATACTCTGTTTCCTAAATTTGCAACTTCTACTGACCATTAATTTACAAGTGAGATCTGTTGTTTTTCTACAAAGGTATACTAGTATATCAAAGGAAAAAGACAAATAAATACCCTACAAACATGAGAAACCTAAAAAAGTGACTTGAATTTCAGAAAAAACAAATGAGGGGCAATAACAAAAAATCAACAGAAAATTATTAAAATTGAGCAGATAATGACTAAAACTAAAAATGGAATAATTAAAACTCAACAAAGAATGACTAAAACATGACAAATTTTTCGCCTCTCATTTGTCTTTTCCAAAATTTGAGTCACTTTTCTAGGTTTCTTGTGTGTGCAGAGTATTTATTTATCTTTCTCCCTATATCAAATATATATATATATTGCCAAAACGCACTGGCATATCAATTTAATTAAACTTCAATTATAAAAAATAGTAATAAAATAATTGACTACACAATTTTATTATACAATTTTTAAAATGAGTCATGAACAATATTTTTTTTATACTACATTTGATTTCCGCCGGAGAATATATTATATTTGATAACTCCAAAATTTTTATAATTTTTATAACAAATAGGCATATTCAGTTATCATGAATTGATATGTTTACATATAAAAGAGCTCAAAGATGAGTATAAATTATCCCCTATCTCCTATCTATCAATATAAACATAATCCTCCAATTTCTTAATGTTCTTGACATAAATTGCAAATATTCTTTTGGTTTAAAATGTAAGATTTAATTTTCGGCATAACACAGTGGCGGCATAACACAATGGCGTCGTGCAATCCATATAACCGATTTTACCTAGTGGGATAAGACTTTGTCGTTGTCGTCATCTAAAATGTAAGACTTAATTTGATGGTAAATTTTGATCATAATCCTCTTCCCTATGCATTGAATAATTTCCGGAAAGGTCCGTCCTTGCGATCTTTGGCAGCTTCGGTTAGAGCAAGGAATCTCTTGAACCCAGTGGTGGCGGCTCCTCGTCCAAGTGCAGCAGCCCTTGTAAGCACATCCTCTCTGGAAGAAGTCACGAATCCAACTGAAATAGGATTAGGGGCTGCCTGGGAAACTGCAGCTGGAATCTGACTTTGCTTTATTCCAGGTCCATGTTTGTTGAAGTCATCAAGAATAGTTTGTTCGTCAGCTTTTTTAAGTCCCTGAAACCACGTCACAAATTATTTAAACACGAACAACTTGCAAAACACACAATCTCTTGGACAATCTGAAACTCGAGCAATTTAATTTGTAGTCCAAGCAGTGACCCTTCAAACAGGAGCAATAGCATCCTTGTTAAGGATTGGAATGTACTAACATATTACACTCTTCAGTCCTTACTATAAAATATATTTACTTAATTAACTAATTTAATTAAATTAAGAAAGTTAATTAGTTTAGTTTATATGACATTATTTTCTAAAACATCATAGTCATCATCAGATCTTCCTTAATTCCCTCTTTCCCACTTCTCTTTGATTATTGTTGAGAGAGTATCAATAGGGATAAATCAAAAAACACTTGGCAAATAAGAAAATCATGTCTTATACTCTTCAATTATGCCTTGTAGTAGTATTAAGGGGAAGAGTACCAAATTACCAAATAGTAACGCCATGATACTTCCTCTTTTCAAGACTATTCTCCTTATACTGTAAGAGTTTACAATGCAATAACATTGCTGGAATATGAAGAACTGTTAAACTAGGATTAAGGGGAAATTTTAGCAGCGGATTTGCTGTAATTTCATTTTAATCAAACCATATAAAATGCATATTATGTTCCCCATTGGACGTGGCTTATCCCAGGTCCCTGACCTTGACTTACTCAAAGAAATAATGCAATAGAATATAGGATATCAGTAGAAGAGATAATTGTAACCTTGAGCTCCAGTATTCTCTGAAACTCCATGGGCGTACCCTCAGGTAGCAATGCACGGTATGTATCTGCTACAGAATCGACCGGAGACAGAATAACCTAAACAAAGTGATTTATACAACCTTAAATCTGGAGGGGGATCTAGACCTGTATTGAATAATAATAGCCTTCCAACTAACTATTAACAAACCTTCAATAGGGCTTCTGCTTTGCTCATCTCACGACTTACAAACTTCGAATAGCTAGCAGCATCTGATGTCTGTTGCAAAAAATCAAAAAGTTTACTAGTGCGAGCAGTGAGCAATTAACAAGCCCCTCACAAGCACAGGATATCGGCACATGTGAAGACTAAGAAAATTATGCTGCACCCTATTTAACACAGTCAAGTTCCTCAAAATCATAGATTGCAGACTGGTAACCTTTGCCTAGCCCACAACTAAATCAATAAAAACTTCTAAGACATTTATCAGTAGATATTGCTCTGCCCCAAACCAGTGCAAGAAATGCCACAAGGGGCACATGCGCCCAAACAGAATATAGTTGCTGTGACTACAAATTTGCATTTACAGGAGCTAAATCACCTGTCTACCAAGGGAAGGAATTTCTAGAAGGATAGTCTTAACAGCTTGGGTATCCAATAGCATCTGCAAAAGCATCAAAGCATAAGCACGTCTCTATCATGAAATTCAAGACCTCATCAGACAGCCTAAATTATTGTAAATAATATCCCGTTGATTTTATTTGCATTGATGATGCAGAATATAAAATACAGAACAGTGCAAAAGAATTTCAACTGAAATACAAGCTGGAAATAATGCATTAGTCTCCAATGTTTATTTCAATTAAACAATCGTCTGTTGACATAAAGGAAGGAAAAAATAAGGTAGTAAAAGGCAAGATTGGCATGCGCTAAATAAGTGCTCAACCAAGTACATTATGCCACTAAAATCAGGAAGAAAATATTTACATATGCATATATACATACACATATATTACTATTATAATATAGATGTTCAGAGTCAACGTCCCATGCTAGTTTAGTCTAGAAAGAAACTGTTGCAGCCCTTAGATAGCATGCTTATGTGTTTATGAACATTCGAGTATCTGCTATGGAAGGCAGTAGCACTCAGGATCTAATCGACATACCACAGAAAAGGCAGTCTAAGGTTTGCTTAATGCCAAAAAAAACAGGCCACATTGAGGAAGTTTGTTGGAAAGTCCATAATAAAACAGAATAATTCAGACCAAGACCAATGAAAATTGTCACAAAAAATACTTGGAAACAAAGATTAGAATACACTAGAGAAAATCGGGGCTTCTAGGATAAGATATTAGAACAAAATACTTGGAAAACATTGTGGTATAAAATTTTAACAGTCGGTTATGTTGTTAGGCTTTTGTTTTAACCTTGCATTCAGGTCAAGAAGATAATTTAGTTTACATTCCAAATTTCATATTAGCTATTTCCTTGAATTTACACCTTGAAATCCTAATCTATTAAAATTAAAACATACAGCTTTGAAAGACAAAGAATCAGCACTTAAGAGAGAAGCCATGTAAGGATCCATTGATATACAGACAATTTGATATTGAAATTCAGCATTTAGTAGAGAAACTGGATTAAAAAACTGAAGATATAAGGAAATAACTTAAGAACTTAAACAGTGAAAGCAGATAGTACCTGTTGAGCTCCTGTTTCTGATATTTGCTTGCATTTGAAGATATTAGAATAAAAGCGTGGGCCAAGAGAAGATGCAAGCTGCATATAAAAGCAGAAAAACAGATTTAATGCCGACAACTGAATTCATTGATCCTGAGAACTTTGATGATGAAGAACAATGAAAAATACAAGAGTATGAAGACAAATGTCTTAAACAAACACAAATATACGAACTGGATCCCAAATGTAAACTAATTACCGTCACCCCCTTTTTCTTTTTTTCCCAAGCTAGAAGGATGAAATTGTTAAGAGTCTAGTTTCAGACACTGTTAAATCCTTTCAATTAGATTTGGTTAAGAAAATGGAAATGGTAAGTGCTGAGGACGAAATGAACATGAAAGATTGAAAACTTTTGAGGGAGGATCTAGCCCCTCACAGCGCTAGAGGTGTTTTAAGCTTTTCTACTAAACATTAATTGGAAATCCAAATTCCATCACACTGATTTCCAAATTAAGAATGATATTTTATACCACATAAATTTATGTTGGCTCACAATATAAAAGAATCGAATGAAATTTCAGATAGAAAAAAATTGACAATTGAAACCAAAAAAATTCCAGGATAGTCTAATAATGACATGTATTGTGCTAGAAAAGAATTCGTACCTAACTTCTAAGTTAATTGTACCTAACTTCTAAGTTAATTTCCGTAAAGCATAACTTAAATCAGGAATAATTACCTTGTCTAGAAAGAACTGAAAGTAAAGAGGTGAAAGAAGACTTCCAAGTACAGGAATGCTAGAGGTAAGAATCATATTTATGCCATTAACATACCTACAAGAAAAATAAATATACGATTAAAAGATAAACTTGATCTGATATAGGAACAGGTTCAAGTTAGCTTACTCAGATTGATCACCAACACTTTCAAGGGCACCCCATGGAACACGTGTCATAGCAGCCATTTCAATGTCAAATTTAGTTTCCAGACCATGCACTAGGGTGACCAATGATTTTGTTATAACAGCTGAAAATTCATCCTGCATGATTGTTTTGACTCTATCAAAATAAGACACAAGAAAATGTCCCACTCATTTGAGAAATTATGGCTACCTGCACTTCGGACATATCTATCCCATCTGCATATTGAGGATCAATTATTTTAGCAACACTTTCTGCCAGTTCACCAGACTGCAAAGCATAATACCCAGTTACTTGAAATAGCAAGTATACCACATAAACTGGATCAAAGGTGTTAAAGAAACTAACAGACCGTCTTGTGGCAATATTCAGCAGAATTGACAATATAGCAAATCACTCTTTCATCCCTATCAGATGTCTGTTCAACATTTTCGAAGATTAGAGAAGGAAAAAATCTTTCAAAACAAGAAATCTAGTTGCCAAAAAATAATGGAAGAAAAAGCCCATTATTATACCTTTATCAGTCCATCCATGCCTGTGGCTGAAGCAACAATTCCAGAGCCACCCTTGGGTAGTCTTGCAAAGAGTTTTGTAGCATATGCTTTAAGAATTCTTGAGAAAACCTAAGATTGAAAGGGAAAAAGCTCACAAATTAGAAAAAGTTGGACCTTTAACATTCCATTATTCGTCAGTGTCACATGAGAAATGCCCTTGCTTTTTTTCTTCCCCCTTTAATTGAGAGAACTTGCTACCAGAGATTTACAAGACCAATTGATGTAGGAAAAAACCAACCACGAAAAGGGAGGAAAATATCGAACTAAATACTGAATTTATGTTAGCCAATGACTGAAAATACGCATATCCTTTGGAAAATTACCTTGAACAAATTAAACAGTGTCTGGTTCTTTGTTAAAGCACTGCATCTCTTCAAGCTCCTCTTGATAATAAGAAACAACTATATAACACAGTAAAAACTAATTAGGTAAAAATATCGTAAGATGCAAAACTGGTAAATGAGGGGAAAATAGTATCGGAGACTCTGAACAATATTACTCATTTATTTAAATTTATTAAAGCGCCTTTACTTGTCTCACAAGTCAAAACAAAAGCATTAATGGAAAATCCTCCTACGTGTGGTTAGTATAATTAGGATTCTATATCATACTTGGATGGGACTAACTTCTAGAACTAAAGCGAGATTTGAGAGTTTTTTTTAGGAACAAGGAAAAATTCATACATAGAAGCTCCAACATGATCATATAAAGATCTAGTGACCTAACTTACCTGCATACTACTGGATAAAACATTATTCTGGCTTCCCTCCTCAGTATCCCATGTCTCTTCCTATTGATGATAAAGGGTTATTCAATGGGGAAAGACACAAACAAATAACAGAATACAAACCAGCAAAACAACACAAATCACCTGAACAAGCTTCTCTAGATTTTCCATCAGGGTCCTCTCTTCCAATTCTACATATACGGTCAAGTGAGGTTCAAAGCAAGATGAAATGATTCCTCGGAAGTTAAACTGTCAAAATAGCCACTTCAAGTGTTTATCAGGATTGCCTTGATGAACCAGACCAAAAAGGAATAAAAAGAAAAACTCAAAGAACATGGAAGATCGTGGCTACAAATTACAGTAGAGACTAGAGAGGATCTAAGAGGTAAATGATAAGAAACAGAAAAATAATACAAGGACAGCAGAAGAATAAATTGAGGGAAATCCTTTGGTTTTGATATTCAATGCTGCAAGATACCGAATCAGATGTTTCCCTTTTGACTACACTGAGGTGTCCAAGAACAGAAACTAGTGCTCAAAACGCAGAACAACTCACAAGAATAAAACATAAGCCACTAGCATTTGAGAGGCCATCACCACACTCAAAATACAAAATATGGCCTCCCGCTAGGAGATTCCAATCACTACTATAAGCCAAAAAGTAACATGCACAGTCTCAAAAACTACCCTCACCTAGACCAGGCCTGTAGCAACTGTAATTCTTTGTTTCTAAAAAAAATAGGAGAAAAACTTTATCTGATTCCTAGATTTAAGGAAAGAGAAATAAAATTATTACATACCCCAGCTCCAGGCACCACCAAATCTTTACTTCCATCTCTTTCCTGTCGATACAAACCCAAAACATAATGACCATTTGACAACCATAAATATGAATAATCATATGGATATGTATTATCAACTCAAACTTTTAGAATATGTACCTCATTGCCACTTCCTTGATGTGCAGCAAGCTTCCTTTCATACTTCTTTCGGATATCTAAAGCACTACTGCTAGAATTACCCCTGCTTCCAATTTCTTCAATCTCATTCCCGATCTCCCTGCTTTGTGTGCCTCCCCCAAATTTCTCAGCTAGCTCATCCTCAAACTCTAAAGTTCGTTGTAAAGCCTGCAAGAATGAACAAAGAAACCCTGAAGTAACACAAGAAATTCCAGACTTTCAAAGAAGAAATAGATAAAAAGGTATAGCATCATAGCATGATATCAAGTGAATAATAGTTATAACGAGAAAGCCAGCAGTTAACCATTCAATGTCTGATTAAAACCACTGCCTACCAGCAACAAGGTCCCTACATCTGGCTTTTCTCTCAGATTAGCAAGAATGTCCTCAAGTTGTTTCCTGCAATGAGATCTACCATAAACCCAACAATATTTTCCAGATAATGCTGCGGAAAAATTAAAAGGAACAGAAATAGTGGCAATATTCAATGAAACCCAAAACCTGTTTTTTTTTTTTTTTTTTGATAGAAATTATACACTCACTAAATGCACACATCATAACATCTTATAGTTGATAAATTCAACCTACAAATATTAGCTCTAATAAGATATGTAACTTATTTGTAAGTAGTAAAATATAATTATTCCCTGTTTAAATTATCTTGAGCAAATTTTGGCCCTAGAGTTTGAGCATCAACCATATTTTGGAATTTTTCACCATCATATCAGAGCACACTGTATGGAACAACATTTTCACCGTTAGCCATGGCTTCTTATAAAGGAGAAAGGCAGAAAACATCATTGATAGGTTATATTAAGTCACTGATATGGACAAAAATAGCATACCTCGTCTTCTTGCAGAACAGGATACAAAGACGATATGAAACATGCCATGAAGAAGGAAAAATTTTCCAGATGTTTTCATTTGATCTCATTCGGCGTTTAATCCATGCATATCTTCGTTCCGCTTTGTCTAACTTTGCCAATTCTATAAAGATGTAATAAATCAAAGATTAGTAACAATAAATATACATCAACATAAAAACATGTCAGCAAAAATTAAACGCACCGGCTCCTTCAAAAATTTGTTCATATGATGTAAGCTCCCGGCTGCAGAAATTATTTACCAACTCTTCTCTAACAGAGGGCTCTAATGCATCAACCACTAAGCAGGCATCAGACAACTGCTGGAACATAGTAGTTTCTTCTATCTCCTTTCCATTACCTAAGCTGAGATGAAAACATAAAGTTGAAACGCCACTAAACAAAAGCTTTCATAGAACAGAAACATATCCATATTTACTGAAATAATATACATAACATGAGTTATAACTACCAATACAACCAAAGATGCAACTGCGCAATCAACATGAAAAGTGTGTATCAGGCTCATTCTCTATTACCTAAAGGCTGAACAGATTGGAAATTAATAATAACATACCTTGAGAAATCAGAAAATACATGTGACTTGAGAATTTGCTTTATGTTCTTAAACTTCTCCCTGAGTTCAATAATCTTATGATTATCTCTATAGGCTTCAAAGTGACTACATAATTGGTTCACAGCCTGATAAGTAAGAGAATAACAAGAATGAGTGATATGTCAAGTACATGATGCAAGAAAATATGAAGCATCCAAAAAAAACATGGCCAGAAGTAAAAAAGGGTCCCACCAGAGTTACAGATTCAACAGTCAATTTGTTATGCTTCTTAATAACACTCACAAAGTGTTCACATGAATTGAAGCAAGAGAAGAAACCCACTAAAATCTTATGCATTATCTACTTTTTTTAGGGGAACTAAGGGAGTCTGGCTAGGGGCTGCTTTGCTTAAGATGCATTCCATTTGCATGATTATGCCATAGAGATCATAACAAGTGTCTACTTACAGCTAATTGAGTGGTTTTAGTTTTCATACGTGTGTCTTTGGTAATTAAAGGGGCAAGCATCAATGGCCTAAGGTTATAAGTGGGATCAAACATATGACCTCCCACTTACAGGTAGTCTTCATGCCATTAGGCTACAAGGCTGTCGGCATATACTCCCCCAGTCGTTTTTATAAGGAACCATACCTCTCATAGAGGTGCTTCTTAATACAAGAAATAAATCCTTCTTGTCATAAACTTTAAACTAGTCTATCCATTACCCCCATTAAATATATGTCACTCATTATGACTCTGCAATAAATTTTCACCCATTATCCCTCGTGTACTCTCTTTAGAAACAAGGGTATCATTGAAAAGAATAATGCGCGTCTTACACATTTATTGGTTTTAACTAACATTTTGAACTGCATAATTTTGGTAGTCATCCCTTTTTAAGGAACAGGGGAATATGTATATATATTGATAAATAACAAATAATCCCAGGAACTAAAAAGTCAAAATAATATCAAAGAGAATCTAAATTATGGATCTCTAGGATTACAGCAATTCCTACTTAACAAATGAGAAATGCCATCTAATTCAATCTAAGTGTACCATCGAAAAACTCTCGAGTGCCCTGATTAATATGCACATCCAATTAAAAGAAGATAAATGTATCAAATAAATCCCAAACTGCAATAGATCCTATGAATTTCAAAGGAATTAAAATCTATACACTGAAAACATCAACCAAGTGATTTGAGAAGACCCAATGCAGTAGATAGATATTTAAATAGCAAGTCTCAGAAAAGCAAGATCAGCAAAAGGATTGAATACCTCTAGCTGTGCAGCTGCATCTTTATACTGCCGTTTTGAAGCCATGGCTTGAAGTTGTTCAACAGCAGAGACTGCCATGCG
>JBAGKO010000015.1:27900851-27916886 GCA_037177275.1 Acacia concinna
AGTCTAGGATATACTTACGTTGAGAGATATGGATGCCTTCCTTAGACCTTGCTACTTCCATCCCTAAGAAATACTTGGGATTGCCAAGATCTTTGACTTCAAATTCCTTATTGAGTGCTGCTTTTATTCTAGTCATCTCTTGGATGTCATTCTCGATGAGTATGATATCATCCACATATACAATCAGAATAGTAATTTTTTCAGTGTTTCTTCGAATGTACATAGTATGGTCAGAGAGACTTTGTTTGTATCCTTCTATTTTCAACACTTGTGAGAATCGATCAAACCAAGCTCTTGGGGATTGTTTTAGGCCATATAGGGACTTATTTAGGTTGCATACCTTCTGCTCTTTTACTTTCTCAAAACTAGGTGGAATTGTCATGTAAACCTTCTCTTTCAGGTTGTCATTTAGAAAAGCATTCTTGATATCTAATTGTTGTAGAGGCCAATCAAGATTTGCAGCAATGGAGATGAGAACTCTTACCGTATTTAACTTTGCAACAGGGGCAAAAGTCTCATTATAGTTGAGGCCATATGTTTGAGTGAAGCCTTTAGCCATCAATTGAGCCTTGTATTTTAGTCGTGATCCATCTGCATTATATTTGGGAGTGAATATCCATTTGCATTCTACAGTTTTTCTCTTGGGCAATTTGGTAATGTCCCAAGTATTATTTTTCTCAAGAGTAGCTATTTCATCAAGGACAACATCTCTCCACTCAGGAATTTCTTGTGCTTCATTTATATTTGTAGGAATTGTAACCTGATCAAGATTAGCAACAAAGTGACATAAATTGTGAGATAGTTTAGCATTTGAAACATACTCTTGAATAGGATATTTGGTGTATGTCCGTAGTTGCTTTTTGAGTGCAATAGGTAGATCCAGATCATCTTGTTTTTCAGACCTCTACATCGGTTCAGGGATTGACACTGCCTCAGGTATTGTGGTGTCTACTTTCTTTTTATTCTTCCTTGAGTAGAGGATGTCATATAGTTTCTTACGGTGGTTGTCACCTCCATTGGCGTTTGATGGTATTAAGGATGATGTACTCTTGATTGACTCAGAGGCGTTGGTATCTTAAGGAACCACTGCAGGACTTGAAGGTGGAATTGGTGTAGGTATGGAAGATGGAGTGGTGGTGACAGGCTGAATTCATTCCAATTCTCCCCCTGAATGAAAGACTGTGAATAAAAGGATTCACATTCAACAAAGTTGATATCACAGCTGACAAAGGTGTTTAGAGATAGGGTCATAGCACCTATAGCCTTTTTTAAGGTTGGAATAGCCAAGAAAGATGCACTTGATTGAGCAAGGATCAAACTTGGAAGAGGTGTGATGGAGATGGACATAAGAAGTACATCCAAAAACATGGAGTGGAAGAGTGTTGTCTAGATGACTAATAGAATGAGTTTCTTGTAGTTTGTCAAGTGGGGAGACAAATGTGAGGACACAATTTGGCATACGGTTAATGAGATGAGTAGCAGTCAGAATAGCATCCCCCCAAAAAAATTTTGGGACATGACATGTAAACATGAGAGCCCTGGCGATTTCAAGATGTATATTTTTATGCTCAGCAATACCATTTTGTTAAGGATTGTTTGGGCAGCTACTTTTGTGAATAATGCCATGAGATTTAAAAAAGGAGGTAAAACGTGGCATTCCATTATCAGAGTGAAGAATTTGAATTGTTGAATTAAATTGTGTTTGCACATAGTGAAAAAATTCAACAAAGACAGAGGGCACATCATATTTTTCTTTAAGTAGGTAAACCCAACACATCTCAGAGTGATCATCAATAAATGTGACAAAATATTTAGAGTGAGTGTGGTTTGAAAGACGACATGGACCCCAGACATCACTGTGAATAATGGAAAAATGACAAGTAGGGTTAAAAGTAGATGGGGAAAATGTGACACGATGATGTTTAGCGAGCTCACAAACATCGCAATGAAAATTGGTAATTTTATTCCAAGCAAAGTTTGGAAGTTTTTTTTGCAAATAAGAAAAACTAGGATGACCCATCCTTTTATGCCATAAAACTAAGTCATTATCACTAGGAGAGGAGACAAAGTTCTTTATTTGGGATGACATTGTACTCACACTAGGAACATTTAGATAGTAGAGACCCCCACATTCTTTAGCCGTGCCAATCGTCTTCCTCGAGGAGAGATCCTTAAATACACAATGAGTAGGAAAGAAATGAGCAGAATAGTTAGATTGCTTTGTGATCTTGCTTATAGAGAGAAGATGACATGCTAACTTAGGAACATGTAAGACAGAATCTAAAGTGATAAAATTAGTAAGGGGCACACTGCCAATGCCAGTTATTGCGGTGAAGGAATCTGTAGTAGTTCAAAATTTTCCATTTCCAGCCGACGGTTGGTAAGAATTAAACAAACGAGAGGCGGACATCATGTGGTTGGAAGCACCAATATCAATAATCCAAGAACTAGGAGAAGAAGAGCTAAGGAAGGCACACGGACCAATACCTTTGGTGGCAAGAGAGGCAACCGGAGTTTGAGAAGTTTGCATGGTTTTAAGCAGATCAAGAATTTGATTAATTTTATCATGGCCAATCTGAGGTGCGGCAGAAATAGAGTAGCATCAGCATCAATAGAGGAAAGATGAGCACGTGGGTTATGGCAATGTGGTTTCCAATCAGCAGGTTTGCCATGGAGTTTCTAGCACTTGTCACGGGAATGATTAGGCTTTTTACAATGATCACAGAATAGGCGACCTTTAGAAGAATCTGTTGAGAGTTGTTTACTTACTGAACCAGAAGCTTCAACAGTGGAAGAGATTGAGTTGTTGAGTAGACGAGCACATGCATCATCAAATTCGGGATTTAAGCCTGCTAAGAAAACCATTACCTGATTAGTGTTGAGATTGTGATTATGTCAAGCAGCATCTGTAGGCGAGGTCCATTCATTATTCATCATCAAATCCTCTTCTTGCCACAATGCACCCAGTTCAAACCAGATTTCTGCAACACACCGAGAACCCTGAGATGATTTCCACCAGTGCCGCTGAAGATTGAAGAGCCTTGACAGATCTTTTCCATCAACATATGAGTCGCGAACAACTTTCCAGATGTTAGACGCAGTAGGAAGATACATAAAGCTCCAACGAATGGATGGGCTCATGGCATTAATAAGCCACGAGCAGACCAAGGAGTTATTAGTTTCCCTTTGAACTATTGTGGATGACGTTGCATCTGTCGGCTTCTTTGTTGCTCCAGTCAGAACCCGATCTTCCCACATCCTCTGACAGCAAGCTTGATGGCTTGTGCCCAATCGTTGTAGTTATGGAGGGTCAAGCGCTCAGTGATGATGGAGAATGAGTCGTTGCCGGTGGTCAATCCAGAGGAACCGTGGGCGCAAAAAAGGTGAAGTGAGTCGTGGATGCCATCGCGAGTGGAATCAAGTGTTGATGCATCTGAAGATTGCCCACGCGTGGAATTATCAGACTCCCCTAGCTCTGATG
Organism: Acacia concinna; assembly: GCA_037177275.1. NCBI lineage: Eukaryota > Viridiplantae > Streptophyta > Magnoliopsida > Fabales > Fabaceae > Acacia > Acacia concinna. Next base: position 27,904,333 of record JBAGKO010000015.1, read on the forward strand.
CCATGTAGATCAATAAGAATTAGGAGAATCTGATGATTATTATTAATGGGTAGCATATATAGATTACAGGAAGGAGAAGTCTGTTGTAACAACTCGTAATCTACTCTGGATCTAACTAATATTTTTTGTTCCTATACTATCTCCTACTATTATGATAATATATACAATATCAATTATTTAATATATTCTACAATTTCTTTTTATTTTGATGCTTTGCTCTTGATTGAAGATGAAATTTTATTGGAAAAAGAGATTGATGCAAGAGAGACGTGCTTGGTAGTCCATTTTCTGTTCAGGTCCAAAGCACACGTTCCTTAATTATAGATATAATAATTTTTGAACATTCTGAACTAGAGGTTTTCCATTTTTTTCTTATTTTCTACCCGACTAGCTGGATAGAATTCTGTTCCTTTTCTATTCGAAGTGCTTCAAGGATTATCCAACATACTTAATGTAACTGTGTTGGAGTCTGACTCTTTGTTCCTAATATGTGCATCTTTTTGCCTTATTTGCAGGAGCTTGGCACAGATGTCAACCTATATGCCCTGGTGTTTGGAGAATCAGTCTTGAATGATGCAGTAAGTATTCTTTATTATTGTCCTTATTTTATCTCTTACTTTATAGCACATTTACTGCCAAGATATGGATTGCTCTAACTGACTAATCTATTTACCTTTTTGTTTGTTTGCCCCCACCTACTCATCCTCTTGTGCTATGAATAGATAGCAATTTCCTTGTACAGGTATTCGACATTTTACATTGTCCTATTGTTGTTCATAGTATGAATAAAAATTAAACTCTATCTAAAACCTTCATGCAGGACGATGTCATCAGTCAAATCTAACTATTCTGGACAAAATTTCTTCATGGTGGTTGTGAGATTTTTGGAGACTTTTGTTGGTTCGATGTCTTCAGGTTAGCCATAAAGATAATATCTTGTTTTTTCTTTATCCAGTGTCAAAAACAAAAACTAGTCACATTTTCTCATGAACTGCAGAGTTTGGTATGAATAGTTGAGACTTCTATATGTTCCAAATAGGACTTAAATGAACTGAGTTAACTGCCACATTCCATGTTGTTCCTTCTGGATGACATGTCTTATACTTGTGATCTCGCTTTTGGTTGCTTTCCATCTTGATATAGTTCTTGATGATGATAAATCCTTGCCTCTTGGATTTCTTGTGCTGTGGAGGGGCTAGAGAGATGGAGAGCCTTGCTATGGAAATATGCTCTTTCTTTTCCATGTAATATGTTATGGAACTGGCTGTTAATTAACTAACTACACACACAACCCTTCATCTAGCCCCTTAAATATATAGCTAAAGTCATGAACCGCTATAGCTGATCTCAAGCCCCTTACAACCTATTAATGACACAAAGTGTTTCTATGTTTTGCTTATAAATTGCTATATTCTCAATGTTCCTAAGTTGCTTGCTTTTGGTGGTTATCCAGGTGTTGGAGTTGGATTTACATCTGCTTTGATATCCTTTTTAAATCCACTCTTCTGCAAATTAGTTGCAGCATAGCACAATGGTTACTTGCAGTATATTGTGAATACCTTAACTGTTATTACCTTTTTAAGTATGCAGGATTGGATATTGACAAGTGAGTACGTGGTGCTTATTTTCTTTGACTTAACCTTTAATGATAGCCATCATAACTAATAAATACTGATAAGAACAATTTTATGGTTCCATCCAGTCTTCAGAACTTGGAGAGCTGTCTTTTTGTTCTTTTCCCATATTTCTCGTAAGTGATCTCTTTGGCTGTTTTGTCCTTCACTGCATTCTTTCCTGCATACATGGTATAAATCAGTATATACATGTCTGTATTTTAGGTACATGCTTGCAGAAGGTCTTGGCTTATCTGGTATTGTATCAATTCTGTTTACGGGAATAGTAAGTACATATGTTCTATTCATTCTTAATGCATATTTTTGGGTTATTTCTCTTCCGTGTTAAAAATCGTATGAGCATTTTGGTACTCTGTTTCAGGTCATGAAGCATTACACATATTCCAATTTATCAGAAAGTTCTCAAAGATTTGTCTCAGCATTTTTTCATCTAATATCATCACTGGCAGAAACATTTATGTGAGGATTTTATCTTCAATTTCTTCTTGTACTTAAAAAAAGTACTTTTGCGTTTAATGTTGTCTTATGAAGCTCAAAAGTGATTATTTTAAGAGGTCCTGAACACCCCTAAATGATGCATGAACTGCTCGATTTTTACTGATTTGCAGATTCATATACATGGGATTCGATATTGCTATGGAACAACATAGCTGGTCACATGTTGGATTTATATTCTTTTCCATTGTATCCTTTCTTTCTTTCTTTCTTCTTTATCTTGTTCTACAAACCTGAACGGTAGGGACTCGTAATGGCTAACCATTTTATTTCTCTGCTATTTTTCTTCCTTAACTAGAACTACTCCAGATATTTATTGGGGTTGCAAGGTACTACTGCTATAACCACTATTGAGATAAGAATATATCATAATGACGCTTATTCATTTTATGATTGTGGCCTAGTTTTGTATGCTTTAATGATTTTCTGGTTCATTTTAATGCCCTTTAGTCGTTGTTATGCTTTTCTTTCTCAATTTTCTTGGAAGGCTTTAACTAAATTGTTTAGTCACTTAATTCAGGGCAGCAAATGTCTTTTCTTGTGCTTATTTGGTCAATTTGGTCAGACCGGCAAACCGAAAGATACCCCCAAAACATCAGAAAGCACTTTGGTACAGTGGTAAGAAAAGGGACACTGTTGTAATGGCTGACAATGCTGTGGAAAGTTTGACTCAAAAAAATATCTTTTGCTTTTCATTTGTTCTTTTATGATTTGCCTAAATTTGGATACCATGAAATAGGACTTCGAGGGGCAATGGCATTTGCCCTTGCTCTGCAATCAGTTCATGATCTTCCAGAAGGACATGGGCAGACCATATTCACTGCAACGACAGCTATAGTTGTTTTAACGGTAGGCATGTTCACTGTTGTCCCTTTGTTAATCCAATAATTAATCATTAGATATTTATGATTAAATTATTAAGTACTGTAGAAATGACGAAGAATATTCCCTAATTTAGACAATGTATTTCAGAAAAACTGTTCTTACTCTTGAATGAGAATATATTATAATTTAACTGCACAAATGTTAAATCTAAACTCTGAGATTGGGAGATGAAATCATCTTATGATCAGACTTTCTTTTAGTTAAATTGCGTGCCATTTGTTTTCTTAGTTGTGTTTGGCTAATTTGTTGTGCTTTTTAACTACGTTCTCATTAAAGATAGGAACTATATGAATGAACAAAATTATACTTTGTCTTTTTATTTTACATCAAGTTTTACTTTGGTCCCAGAAGTATATTAAGTTCATAAAAAATTCTCTCTCTCTTTTAACACCATTAATTGGCTTAATGGAGAATGCTGGTGTGTAATTTTTCAAGCCCATTAAAAATTTTAATTTACTGCAATAATTTTTTATTGATTAATTTTATCTTATTTCTAAAGTCTTTTTAAAAATGTTAAAAATAATTGTCATTATCTCTCTGTATAGATAAACTCTAAATCTAAATCCTTTTAGGTTGTTATCCACGCAAGTTGTTATCTATGTATAGTTATATATTTTTTATGTTGATTCAATTTAATTTTTAATGAACATTTTAAAAGTAAGATAAAATTAATTAATAAAAAAGTGATGACTATAGCGATCTGGATTTCTTGTTTTTTTTTTTTTTCTCTTGACTTGGCTTGAAAAATTGCACATGGCCTTTTTCATCCAGTAATAAATGATGTCAAGAAAGAAAAGAACTTTTGACTATCTTCTAATAAGGATAAAATGGAAACTTTGTAAAGGACCAAAATGAAACATTATATAAGCTTAAGGGACTAAAAGCATCCTCTGCCACTTGAATCTTATCGAGTGGGAGCATAAGTATGGAAGTTACAAGATTGCTTTAGATTTTGATCAGTTCTTGGCAGAGGATGAGTAAAACAATATTTCTGTGTCAATTCTCATATGAGGTTATAAATTATGTAAGCAAGCTGCCAAATATTTCCTCATATTTTAAAATTTTGAAGCCCCAACCCTTGATCATAACAAACCCTTTGTGAATATTCTAAACATTTAAAAACTCATCTTTGTTTCAGGTATTACTGATTGGTGGTTCAACGGGGACTATGCTGGAAGCCCTAGAAGTTGTTGGTGACAGCCATAACATTGACAATGCTTTGGGTCCCGTAGGCAACACCAATGTAAGTTTCACCAAAGATAACTTCTTTTTATGTCTAGTATAATATCTGTATGAAGCTTATTATATATTATTTTTATCTTGAAATATGCAAGACCTATCATTAGTTTATGAGATCAATGGCCACTTGAGATGTGAGCTTAAATTATATTTTTGGTAGCTTTGTATCAACATTTTGGATGCTTTTTATGTACTTATCATTGAAGAGATATTGATGCATATTATGCTGTCATGGTTTAATGGTGGTTAACTATAAGAAGCATGCCAATTACTTATGCTAACAAGTGTCATAGGTAATTGAAAAGTATTTACTCATTTTCAAGGTTATTTTATTTATTCCCTTATTCATTCATTTATTTGATACTCATGGAAAGCTTTTCATAACTCAGAAATCAAAGTCGTTTGTACTAACAAAACCTTAGAAGGTGAAATGTGTCTTTTTGTCCTCATATGCATACGCTCTTTGATTTAGTGATAACCCTTGATGGATTCACCATGAGGAGGCTCTTTCTCTTTCTTTTGAAAATGTTTTCCTCTTAAATAGAGCTTTTTGATTGTAGCATGACGCTAACTCTTAGTTGACTATAATGTGGGAAGGCGGGGCTAATTTGTTCAGTAGAATATTCATTTTTTTTTTGGGGTAATTGTTTACATGCACATGTAGGGGACATTTGAAATTGAAAGAAGAAATATACAATTGGTCTTGTAATTATGTTCTCAAATTATAACCAATTCAATTTTATCATGGGTCAAGTATTGTGTCAATTTCAATATGTTTATATATATATATATAATGGCCTTGGACAAGGTGCTTTGTTGGCTCTAAATCGTCTAGGGTGGACATCTAATCTGGTGGTTCTAGATGATTGATCTTGCGTGAGGGGGTCAAAGTATTGTCTCCATTACAATATGTTTATATATATAATGTGATATGAATATAGTAATCTGAATGTAGGTATTTTGGGTTTTTCTGAGAATTAGGATAGAAGAGGGAAGAGAATCAGAAGGTAGAAGACAGAGGGTTAGAGAGAGAAGAGAGAAAACAGAATCATGTGCAAGGCTATTATTCACTAATGTGTCAATATCTGAATTACAATGGGTACTCCTCTCTTATTTATAGAGGTAGATTCAGGGAAGTAGAGAATAACAGAAATAACGGAATAACAACATCACAGAGGCGCCAGACAAAATAGTAACAGCAAAGGCACTGCTCAGCTAATAAACCTCTACTCTAATTGCACCACTTCAATCCCTAATTAAATCCCTAATTCACATTCATATTACAACATCATATCATAATGGCCTTGAACAAGGTATTTTGTTGACTCTAAATCATCCTGGGTGGACATATCTAATCTGGTGGTTCTAGACGATTGATCCTGCATGAAGAAAGATTATGGGTACCACTGATGAGCTCTCAGACCATATAATGATATATAGTTTTTATTTGTGTGGAACCAGTTCTATTTCAAAAATACTCTTAGAGGTTAGATAGGCATGCATACTACCAAGTTAATTAAAATAAAATATTTTAGAATGTTTATTTTCAAACATGCTAAATCATGTTTTGGGAATAGTTAGTTGACTTATCCTAGGATGAACGTGACTATACAACTCCTGTAAACCTGTTTACTTTTATTATGATTTGAATTCCAAGAATGTAGAATGCATGTTCAGTTGTTGATCTTTCTTGTACAATTGTTTTAATTGTTAACTTCTCAATTAAATTAAATGTCTTTTGAAACGCATATAAAATTTTCTTTAAATACATTTATTTGTACATTTTTGCCCACTTTTTTCTCATAATACTTTTGTTTTCTTTCACCAGAATTTTGAAGGAGACCATGGTTACATTACTCCTTCGTATGATGAAGAATCTTCATCGGGCAACAAAATCAAAATGAAATTGAAAGAGTTTCGTAGGAGGTATCATCTGAATCTTGAAATTAATATAGTAAAATACACATCATCTGAAAGACCTTCCCATTTCTTATGCTGGTTGATTCTTTGCAGTGCTGCGTCTTTTACGGCTTTAGATAAAAATTACCTCACCCCATTCTTTACAAGTCAAAATGGAGATGAAGACGATGAAGGTAAGTTTAGCAATATTATCAAGTCTGATATGAGTTGTCAAGACATAATTTCTTGTCCATTGTTAGTTGCAATTTTTAGGGAATATTGATTAGAGTTGGGTGACTGGGTGTGAGTAAATGTGGGTGTGTGTGGTGAGAGGAATGGTTTATGGAGAGGTGGGATTGTGGGAGGAGTAATTAATCATTGTTGGATGACAAAATTATGGTTACCGTTGCAGAATAGAGTTTGAAAGACGAAGAACGTATTTTCCACATTTAGGAAGACTTCGGTATTAATGTTAATTATACGGAGTATATTTTGATATAAAGTTAACGGTGCTTATGACCTTCTCTATAGGTGGCTATCCATTTTATGCTATATTTTATCCATGATGTTGATGTTTGCCTTTTGGATTGATTTTGTTTAAACTTCTCATTTTCTGCAACCTGCTGTGCTTCATTTTGACAGAGGAACCTTTTGCTACAAGAAGAAGCTTCCAGGGCAATGATCATTACTATAGTAATTCTCGCTAGTGGATATTCTTCAAACTATTTGATGCCTACTTTGTACATAATTCAGACTCTGCAATGTTATAGCTATGCTTGGAGGAATATACAAAGAAATTAGAATGGTGGGATACTGGGACATGCATGCTTGCTTGCTTACTGCTTCCCAAGTTTGTACAAGTTGAGACATGTTATGTAAACTATGCATTATTGCCGGCCCCCCATGAGGCAGGGAACACTCAGAAGACATCTCTGAAGCTGATAAGCATGATGGATGTGCGGTTCAAGATTGTATGTCTTTCTTTTGGTAGGAGGCTGAGAAATTCAAATTTACCACTTGCAACTAAGTTTACTCTATAATCTTACTTCGGTGTTGCATTTCTATGGTCCTTTTGTAATTCTTTTAGCTTGACGATAACTCATGATTACTTGGACATTGTAATGACAGTTTTACGACCAAAATGAATTAGTAAATAGAGACTAGTGTTTCAGTCCATTTGTTTTGGATGCAAGGTAGTTGGATTATGATGACTGGGGGTCTCTAACCTATTTTAAATGCATTCTACAATCTTAAGAAGTACGATAATCAGAATCTGGGTATCCTTGCGGGTGGCGGTGGATGCTTGCACTTTTAAAGTTGTATCAAATGAAATGCTGAGAGATTTAACTGATATGACACGAGTTTCGTTAGACTCTTTTCTTGAGATTCTTTACTGCTCTCGCATATTGTACACGGCTCTTGTAGCTAACTCCGCACGATGTTAGAATTACTAAAGCGTGAATGTCAAGTAATTTCTCAACCCCATCCTCATCGAGCTCTTTATCCTGCCCTTCAAGTGAGGTCTCTTTCTTTCTTGAGGCACGGGTATCCTATTGGAAGCAATTTTTTTTTTTTTTGGATAAGACCTATTGGAAGCAATTGTGTTCAGCACACTAGCATAAACTAAATAAGAACACCTCTTTCAGTAGATATTTAAACTTCGTTTTATTATTTTGTGAGGGAATAGCCATTTCCGTTTAATTCAACTTATTGAAGCAAGTTTTTTTTAACAATGAAATAATGACTCTAACTAATTTTTTTAAGGAAAAAAAGTTGCATTATTTCCTTGGCCAGATATTCCGTAGGCCAACTCATAAAGTTATACACATGATAGCTCATAGCTGTTAGTTTTCATAGGCGTAGACGTAGTAAGTAATCTGCCAAATTCCTCTGGCAAAAGAAAAAAAAAAAAGTAATCTGCCAAATTCTTAATAGGAATTTTCCCAAACACACGCCATGGGGAGCGTGGGCGTCCCATCCTTTATTCTCCATCTAAATGCCCACTTTGCCCAACGCAGGACTTCACCAATCACCAGAAAGCAAAGCACCCTAGTCTAATGCGCCCTGTGTTGCTTTTCATAAATTTCAATTACTTATTTTGAAAATTTTCAAGTGGAGAAATGGTGCCAGGGTTATCTGTAACGAGAATTTCTAATAAGCTTAAGAAAGTTTTATCCAACAACGGTAAGACTGGTAATAATATATGGTAGTGAATGTGTGATCTATAGGAACAAAAAGATTATAATGTTGGCATGGGAGAGATGATATTCAAAATGATCATATAAAAGCAAGAGTACAAGTGATGTTTATTTAAGAGAAAACGGTATAAAATTATTTGAAGTGGTTTGAACATATATACAGAAATTGGTTAAAGATATATATATGAGGAGAGTAAAGTAGACAGTTTGAAGTCCAATGAGAAGGGGTAGAGGAAGCTTGAATAGAACATTGAATAAAGTCAATGAACACGATTTTTTTAGATAACAATCTATTTAAATATTTGATTATTGATATACCACAATGATATTATGCAATTTATGTAATTGATTCCACTTAGTAAGATAAGGGATGTTGTTTATGATGATGATCTTTTATTGACATTTAAAAAAAAATTGATGGCACTACTATAAAAAGAGGCTTGAGTGGCCCACCTTTTGTGACACTTTAAAAGAAGTATCACAGCTTGGACAAGATTTTTTTAATAATAATAAAAAAAAACAATAGGCTAATAAGACGCTTATTAAGAAAAACGTCATTAAAAACTCTTTTTTTTTTATTATATGCGGCTGAGATCGAACTTGGATTGGGTGTCACATAGGGCACTAACCATACCACATGACCTAAAGGCCATTGGTCATTAAAAACCTTACATCGCACTTATTTTAACAAACACCACATAAAGTGCATCAAAAAGTATATCAATCACGTGGGGGTTCTAGGGGCGCTTCCTTGAGCCCCCAAAGTATTTTTTAAATTTACTTTTCTTTCCAAACCCTAACTCATTTTAGTTTTCACTTTAGCAACGATTTACTCTCCTTTTTTCTTTATCCTCTTAGTTCTCACTCCCCTCTCATTCTCTATTTATATATCCATATCTACCGCTACTTTTATTTCCTCCTTATTCTCCATTTCTTTTGGTCAACACTCATTTGATTCTCACTTTCACTTCATTTGGTTCAAATTATTTTACCCATCTCATTCTAAAGATCTCATAAGCACACACTCTTTTTTATTTTTTTTAATTTTAAAGTTATATGAAATCTTGCATTTCTATTTTTCCGTTATTAATATTTTTTGCAGGTGTTGTGCTTGAACTTTCAGCTCATTCTCGTTAAACTTTTAATGCACTATAAGTTTCAGCTCAATGTCTTTTATATTTAATTTATTATGAAATTGAAAAATTATTCTCTTTTTTATATACTGAAAAATAATTGAGATAAATTGAAATGTCATTATATATATGTTGCATGTGAAAATGTGTAGTTATTATAATTTTTAGCTTTTGTAGCAATTGTTATAGAGTTGCATAAGTAAAAAAAATTATTTATTTTAACACTTATATTTTATTTTTTTGGCTTGTAATGATTTCTAATTTATTTTTAACACTTACATTTTGTTTTTTTTATTTTTTTGTATGTGTTGATATAAAAATTTACGTTTAAAGTGTTATAGACAAAAATTATATAGGGTTATAAAGAAAAAATATAATATGTAAATATATATTAAAAAAAACATGACTTTATGTAACCAGAGGTGGTAGGGGGAATTCCTTTGGGAAGCTCCACACCACAAGAAGTCCCATCTACTATAGCGCTTTGGATGTAGCGCTTTTTAGACTCCACAAATTAATAAAAAAAAATGTCATAGGAACCATTTTTGTAGTCGTGTGAAAATATTCATAAGTTAAGCATTTTGAAAAAAGTTTGATAGTTAAACTAAATACTACCTCCGGTTCTAAATACAAGATTAATTTAACTCTTTTTTTGGTGAGATTACAGAAACAAAATAAGTTACTTAATCATATTATATGTTGTGTTTTATTATATTATATATTAGTTCATAAGTTAGAAAATAGTTTGAAGAAAAACGATAAATTTAAATATTTTAAAGTAATTTAATTTTGTTTTTAAAAGCTCGTAAGTCAGAGTCAAAGGGTTTGGCGCGTCAGTGGTGTTCTTCTTCCCTTGCGTGATTTTTATTTTTGAGCATCAAAGAAGTTTGGGCAAAAACAAGCATAACAGAGCTGGTTAAAAAAAAAAAGCATAAAAGAATATTACTCCTTATTCTCTTCTATATATAAATATATGTATATATATATTTATATAGACTTATTCTCCTTTCTCAATAAGCAGCCGCAAAAAGAAAAAAGTGTCTTTAGGAAAATACCGATTAGGAAGAACTTAGGTGAACAGACGGTCAGGAGAGCTACATCCAGCCCAGGTTATCACCTTAAATTAGTTCAATTACTTTCACTAATTTTTTCATAGAAGAGATATTTGATGTTTAAGGCTACGGCTGTGAATAAGTCATGTTAGGGAACCTAAAGAGTATTTGGATGCTAATACTTAATTAAAGTAGTATTTTTTTTATGCATATATTTTAAAATTTGAATTGGTATTATTACTTGTAGGGCACAGTGATAACGACTGGTATATTGCATCACTAGTTAAGGAACCTCAAGAGTAGGTTAGTGTCTCGTTCTCTAACGCTCTATAAGTAATTGGCCGTACGTTTTTTCTATATATTTCACTATTATAAATTACACATATAAGTCTAATAATAAAACCCTAATCTTGACTGGACTTGTATTTGACTTGTGGGCTACACTAACTTATATTTTAATTATTAATCTAAAATAATAACTAATAAATGTGATAATATATATTAAAATATCTATCATTCTCTCACTTAGCCCATAACTATATGTCAGTTGCCCAATCCATATTAATTAAGGTTATACTACAAGAATCATAGTGATAAATCCTCTTTAGTAGGGCATTACCTTCCATGTATTATCTTCCATAATGGGTATAAATTTTATGAATAAACCTTAAATATTTATTCAGTTCATACTTAAATGTTTGTTGATCTCGTATGATTTGGTACCAACTTAAGACAATAAACTCCCACTTGAATTTCATCAATAGACATTACCTCACTGAGATTATTCAATGTAATATATTTCACAAATAAGGTATTTGATCCTTGAATATTTCTAATTGCATGCAATTCATTCAATTGATCTATACTTTGTTTGCATACGGCCTATTAACTTTATAGTCAAATAATACCCCTTATGGTTTTAAATTAAATTAATAACTCAAAACCCTATGATGAAATTCTTTAACAAGAAATCTCATAACTTGCCTCCAAGAATGACTAGATTAAGTAATTCATAGAGGAGCTAAGCAATCAATGACTACTTAATAGTCTTGTATTCTTCCATGATGCAACTTATTTAATGATCATAAAGATGTGTTCTAATGCTAACTATTTTATAGTTGACACTCTTAACAAACCAAACAAAAGTAATCATTCTCTTATATATAAAACATGAAACTTGATGTACACTTTGTATTGTACTCCATGACTTGCATCTTTTTAGTTATTATTCAAGTATAAACATGCTTGATAATCCTCTTAAAGTTCCCTTCAATGACATGATTATTTTAGCAAGCATACACCATGGAAATTAAATTAGAAGGAATATAATTACATTAGACATATATGGACAATCTGATTATATTCTTCTAATAGAAGTTACTCATAATAACTACCATTGATCCTTGAATCTTCAAATACTTGTGATTGTAGGTCACTTATGACATTCTCAAGTATTTTGAGAATAATCTTTGCATGTATTCTAAAAGAATAAAACACCTAACCTAGGCATATCACAATTATGAAAAATGGTGATTCAAGTATGCGTAACAACTAAAGTCAAAAATCATAAGCAATGAGTATGTTATCACTTTGTACAATATAAATAACTCAACTTCCACTACTCTTAGCGTTATGATGCCCTCTATATTATCTTATATGTGCTTGGATTATAACATTTTATTTATCAATGTTATGGGATATGCTTATGAAAACGGTTTCTCATTTTTCCTAACTAAATTCTCCAAACAACTTATTTGACCCTCTCTTTTAGTTGACATTACCTTTCCTTGTGTCTATAATGGAAAGATGCCAATAATATTCCAACTCAAAATAGACATCAATAATCATGAAGATATGGTGGGAACCATATATTAACATAGGAGGGATTACCTCACTTCATTAATTCATTCTTGATAGAAAACTTTCAATAAACAATTTCCCTTGTATTACTCAATGTTTCACACTAACAAGCTTACAAATATTCATATGTTGTTTGCCTCAGGATCTCACATATCTATC
>JBAGKO010000015.1:27921656-27933771 GCA_037177275.1 Acacia concinna
AGAAGTCAATTCCTTGGCTTAGAGAAGAAGCTATTTGTGAGATAATGGACATCCACATAATTAATATTCATAACACTACAATATATCTTGTGTATTTTTCAGTGTTAGTAAAAGTTGTTAATCTTTAAAGACTGATAATAGGGATGTTGAAAAATGCAAGTTCCATATAATTTTCTCTCGTTCAATAAATGTTCAAATAATATTGATTACCTTGTAGAGTTTCTTAGCAAGACAGGTAAAGAGCTCCTTATTAAAAAGAGAAAGAGAATAATTGTTGGGATGATGGGATTTTAATTTCAACATAATTGGGGATAATGAATCAAAAGAATATTAGTCTTTCATTAAACGTTGTAACCAATTTGGATATCTCAAAATTGATCCATTATTTCCATTACTAGTCACAATGATGAATTTTATGTTATTTGTTATATTCGTATACTCGCGTGAGTCATTGGACACTTGCATTATATACACAAGTTGGGCGGCACCCAATATAAAATTGTATATACAATAAACCTGATCCTTAACGTAATAATATCACAATGCAAGATATAAAGTTTTTTTATAAAAACACGAACGCATCACACTAAAGTTAAAGAGCAACAACATAATTTTTGAAGATAGACATTACAACACAATGGGGAGGAAAGGGCAAGGCAATATCCAGCAACAACACATTAACTTCACTGTAGACATGTGTAGAAGCAAATCTAAACAACATTGATAGCAAAAAATCGACTACGGTAGCTCCAACTCCGGAGACTTTGAATGAGATTGCCCAGCTCCATCTGTGTTACCGGTGATTTTCCTACGCTTCAGGTTTCTTTTGAAAAGCTGAATCTCATAATTCATATATGGAAAGTGAACGTCTTCAAAGTTTGTGAGTCAAGTGTAACTTGGGTCAAGTATTAATATCAGGAGAAATAAAAATATTCCAATAGCTGTAAGTTTATTTGAATATATATAATGCAAAAATATGAAGAAAGTGGCTACTGAAAAGTTTCTCCATTTTAATCCATTGAAGCACAATAATGGAGTCCTTTTTTAAGGAACACTACTGTTTACTGTATGACCAAAATGCACATGACCCGCGCAACATTACACTGAAGATGTTTCCACTGCAAAGAAAGAAAAAAATCCTATCACAAATAATATCTAGAAATATACAATATCATATTTAATTATGGTCAGCGGGCATAGGGCTAACCTGTCATCCAAAATCTGAAAACTGAATTGCTCTGTCTTTTCTCCTCGTGTGAGCAACCCTCAGTGGCTGAACATCTTTCATGGTGCTAAAAATATATGCACATCCAGCATTACAAAGCTATTATGAATCGGGCGATATATTTAAACTGTGGTATATGAGTCCTATATGTTCAAGCCGGGACTTAGAATGCATGTTATAAAATATGCTCAAATTTGGTAGAGCATAAATGGGATAGATGACTTATTTAAAATATCAAAATTGTTGGTAGTGACTATAACTGAATCGGCAATAATTACAACTAAACAGGATATAACTAAAACTCAATATTTAGATTTAGTTACTGCAAATAATTTTGGTATTTTAGAAAGTCCTATACCCTTCATTTGTCTTTTACCAAATTCAAGTCATCTTTAAGAGTTTTTGAAGTTTTGAGGGTATTTATTTATCTTTTTCCCTAATTTTCATCTTTTCATCTACATATATCCATAAAAACTTGGGAAAATGGCACCTAGGTCCCAAGGACCAAAAATATTTATAAAAAAGTCTCCCCACATTTGTCTCTTACCAAGAGGTCCCTAGGGACTTTTTGGTTATTATGTTCAAATGACAAATTACCTTGATGCCCCTGTACTTTGTTAGCACGTTTTGACAAAGGACGGGTACTGTTTACTTCGCCATGGAAATTTTAACAACTTATCAAGCCGTGATTACAAGTTGTCAAAACGTGCTCATGAAGTTGTCATCACGGCCTGATAAGTTGTTAAAATTTCTATGGCGAAGTGAACAGTACCCCCCGCCTGAGAAGTTGTCAAAACATGCTGACAAAGTTGTCATCACGGCCTGATAAGTTGTTACAATTTCTATGGTGGGGTGAACAGTACCCCCACCTGAGAGGTTGTCAAAATGTGCTTACGGAGTTGTCATTGCGGCCTAATAAGTTGTTACAATTTTATGGCGGAGTGAACAGTACCTCCGCCTGAGGAGTTGTCAAAACGTGTTTACGAAATTGTCAAAATGTGCTGACACAATTGTTAAAATATCCCTGGCTTGTGAACAGTACCTATACGTTTTTTAATATTTTCCTTTCTCTCTCCTCTGCAGAAAGGTATATGGACATGAGGGTAATTTGTCATTTGAATATAATAACCAAAAAGTCCATAAGGACCTCTTGATAAGGGACAAATATAAAAGATTTTTTTTATAAATTTCTTTAATTCTTAGAAGGTAGGTGCCATTTTTCTTAAAAACTTTCTTGCTTAAACATTATCATTCAGACAAGTCGGTGGCTCGGTAACATTTCTCTTAAGTTGTGTGTTTGACCTTCTCTGGACTCTGCGCCGGGTGCTTGATTGCTTTGGTAAAAACATTAAAACCAATTGACGAATATAAAAAAGAAATAAAACAAAAAGTCTCTGGACTTCGGCGTTTGAACTTTGAACCTTGAAGTTTCTTATTCGTGATTGTCCTGAGCCCAAAAAGAAAAAGAAACAAAAAGTCAGCTTTCAAATTCGCAATAACGAAGGTAAGATTGACGTTGGCTTAAAGCCTCGAACTAGGAAGGTTGTTTGTTGGTTGGAGTGGTGGGTGAGTGTTTCGATCTTTGTCAGAATCGCACGCAACAAGAAAAAACATCCTTCCACCTGCTCCGCCGCTAGCGGTGATCGGTGGCTTATTCTGACGAGAAAATAAGGTATTCCAGAACTTCTCGAAACTTTACCTCAAAGCCCTCTTTCTTCTTCGCTTCTAGCAAACCTGTCTATTTACTGCTTTCTCTAATTTTCTTGAGCTTAAAGTTCATGAAAGGGCTTTTTTTTTTTTTTTTTCAAATTAATTACTTATCAGACCAGAGATTGTATTCCTAGTCTGTCTCGGTTCATAAGAGATCTTTCTGTTTGCGGCTTTTGGGTTGAGACAATAAGAGGCTGGGTGATGAAATTCTAGAATAACTACAATGAGGATAAATTATTGTGAAAATCTGTTGGTGGTAAAGGTTGTTGCAATTTTGTCATAGGCCAAATTATTGCCGAAAGGGAGGATAAAGGTTGCGGTTTTAGGAATTTCAGGTTTTCGAAGGCAATTTTTTGACGCTGGAAATGGATTTAAAATGTTCTTTTGATTAGTTTAACTGTCATCTGGGTCTTTTATTTTTCTTCCACTCTGAATAGAAGGATAGTGGATTAATTCTTTGAGAGTTGTTTTGGAAAATACAAATTTGGAAGCTGTCAACGTGTTTGTGGCCTGACATGTTTGGATGGGAATAATGGAGGTGAAGTAATTTGGTACTTATTTGCGAGGTGGGAGAGATAACGAAAGATTTTCAAATACCCTTCCAAAACCCTCTTCCCCTCAATTTAGGGGATTTTGAAGTAAAATGTTTCCCTATTGGCACCAAAAAAAAAAAAAGGAGTAAGTTTCCTAGAACAAGGGAGACATGAGACTGTCATTAAACCATCTCTTACCCTCTTCTCTATCATTCCTTTTCCTTTGGATTCCTTCCTCTTGTCTCCTCTCCTCTAAACTCCCACACGCGCACACTAAGTTACCTTCTCTTCTTTCCTTGCTTTACTTTTAGAAATTGAGTTTTGGGGTTGACTGTGTGTTTCTGAATGCTGAAAGTTCTAGCGCTCATAAATGTTTCTGGGGTGATGCATGTAAACTCTGTAGTTTTCCAGCAAAATGGCGTCAACACCTTAACACTTACATGATTGAATTGGGAAATCTTATGGCGCACTAAGATTTTATCTTATGTTAAGCTCTGGCTGCTAGCTTTGCATGTCATGAAATGAGTTAATTACACAGTAGAGTTCCTTACAGATCAATGAATAAGAGTTTCATCTTATAATGGGCTGTTTTCTGATGGAAAGTTCAACATATTTATTATACGCATGTGGCAAGTATATCCTACCTATATAATAAAGGTAATGTATACACTGACTGGCTTCTAGGAGAGCCTAGGTTATGTTTGGGATTTGGGAGGTAAAGGAAAGAGAAGGGAGCCTACAAAAATAGAAGGAAAGGAGAGGGAATGTTTCTGTGATGAATAAATGGCAATGTTTCTTTACCCATGCTTGAGAAAATTTTCGCTTGCCAGAGCCCTCTAATTATGGAAACTTACAGTTAAAAAGGGGGAGAATTTTGGTAGTTTGTTACAAATAATATATGCTCTGTCCTTAGTATATTGGTCCTCTTGCACTTGTGTCTGGACACTTGAGACATTGGTTATCAAAATTTTAGAACTTTTTGAAAGCTATTGAAAATTGGAAATATACATTTATATAGTTTTCTTCTTTGGAAATCTTGTTTTTATTCTTGGTTGTTTGCTGCTGCCTGTAATGCCATACAAATATACAATATTCACTGTTATCATCTGGAATAAGGCTAGAAAAACTGTTGGCCTTGACACCTCCAAACACTCCCCCCACAACAAAAAAAAAATAAAAAAAATAAAAAAATTGACAATAGTTATTTGCTTGTGCTACCTGAATCCCCATGCTAATTTTAATTGGGTATATGCCTTGAACTTGCCTCATTGAATCTATGCTTAATGCATATGCTCTACTTTTGTAGCCTTTCATCATTCCTATGATGCCGCAAGTGCCATCGGGGGAGTTGGAAAAACGCCCAAGCTCAGGGCTTCATGTGAGAGGGAATAGTGAATATGTTAGATTGGTCATATCTGATGAACCAAGGGCTATTGAAGCTGAAACATTACAGCCTCAAGCAGAAACAAGAGTCAAATCTTTCTTGTGGTGGATCAAAGCCTTTTTATGGTGCCTTGTGACTGTTATACTTGCCATAGTTCTCGTGAAATGGGGGCTTCCATTTGTTTTTGAGAAGGTGCTTCTTTTTTCATTACATTTATTTTGTTTAATTGACATATCTACTCTAGAATGTGGGTTTCAATAATTAGACAAAAGCAACGAACTTTTCCATCTGATGTGCAAACTAATGTATTTATATCTTCTCAAGCCTACGCTTGCTGATGTTTCTCTCTTTTGAGATGTATTACATCAGTATGAAATCAATTAAATATTTAGATAATTCAGGAGAAATTCTGATCTTAGGTAGGCGCAGTCTAAATTGAACTTGTGGACCATGTTAATCATGCTTGAACATTTCAAAATTGTTTGGTTTACCTATCTTCTATATATTGGAAAATAAAAAAAAATAAAGGAGATGATATTCTAGTTCTTTTGAAATGAAGCTAACGTTTGAATGAATGATTCATGTTCTAAAGCTTTATCTTTTTCATTGTAGATTCTTTACCCAATAATGGAGTGGGAAGCTACTGCCTTTGGCCGTCCAGTTCTTGCCTTAGTACTCATTGCTTCTCTGGCTTTATTCCCTGTGCTCTTGATCCCTTCTGGCCCTTCCATGTGGCTGGCCGGGATGATTTTTGGGTATGGCCTTGGTTTTGTTATAATAATGGTTGGAACAACGATTGGCATGGTCCTTCCTTACTTAATTGGGCTATTGTTCCGTGACCGTATTCATGTAGGTCTTCATATTTTAACCAGTGGCATTCCATCTCCAAAAGTTGTGTTTAATTAATATTTTTTGAAATAAACATCTATAAATGTGTGTGCATGTGTGTATGTGCAGCAATGGTTAAAGAGATGGCCTCAGAATGCAGCACTTATTAGGCTTGCTGGGGAAGGGAGCTGGTTTGATCAATTTCGTGCGGTTGCTTTATTTAGGATTTCTCCTTTTCCCTATACTATATTCAACTACGCAGTAGTGGTGACAAACATGAGGTTTTGGCCCTACTTACTTGGATCAATAGCTGGAATGGTTCCAGAATCCTTTATCTACATCTACAGGTTTGTTCTTTTCTTTTTTTCCCATTTTAATAAATTCCTTATGTGTTGGTAATATATTTAAAGAGTACAATGGTGTCGTGCAATCTATATAGCCAATCCCACCTAATGGGATATGGCTTTGTTGTCGGCGGCGGCGGCGGCATCAATTTCTCCATTAGGGGCAAAAACCACTTGAAGAAAATTTTGAAAGATCCTCACTAAAATGCCACAACTTGTCATGTTTCTTGTGGAGCATCTGACATCTAACATTTAATAATTGCACCTAAGTTTTGTCTTTCACTTATGGAGACTGCTTCATTTAGGTGCGGACGCAAGCTTATTGGGAAAGAAAGTGCCATATATCAAAGAAGTAAGGAAAGAAAGAAAAAAAGATTAATAAGTAAATGGTAAATAATAAATGGCACATGTCACTTTCTTCCTTGCTATGAAGCACTGACACCTGCAAAAAGATCCACATCATTTTCTCACATGTCAAAAAATAATATTAAACACAATTGCTCCGTTATATGATCTTGTCCCAACACAAAAAGGTCGTAAAATGGGCTAGGCCTATGCAGAATACTAATGTTAGCATCTTGTACATTGGATGGGTAATTTTTGTGCAGCAGAGGGAGAATCTGCTTCCCTCCTCATACCAAACGCTCGCCAGTCAATTTTTCTGTTTTCTTCTATGATCCATCGATATCTATTTTCTCACATTTGTCAAATTTTGAGCAGCGGTCGACTAATAAGGACCTTGGCTGATGCACAGTATGGGAAACATCGGATGACGACTGTAGAGATCGTATACAATGTTATTTCATTCATAATTGCAGTAGTTACCATTGTTGTCTTCACCGTATATGCAAAAAGGACTTTGAATGAACTGAAAATGGCAGAGGCTGCTGAACAGGAAGCTGCCTCTTCTTCTGTCTCAGGGAATGTTGGTTCTGAGATGGAGAAGCTTCCCCTTGAAAGGCCTAAGCAGCACAGTTCCACTATTTTATGATGCTGATTTATGCTATATATTATTTAATATCTGTAAAATCTGGCGCCGTGTCAAATTATTATTGTAATTTTGTTTTCTTTTCTGCCTATATTGTGACTATGATGGTAGATAACTTGTAATTACCAAGTGATAAAGAGAAACAATATCTATTATATACTATTGCCTCTTGTCTTAAGTATAAAAGTCATTGACTTTTTTGAAGAATCTTAGAAAAATCTTAAGAAAACTAATTGTATTACTTAATCATATCATATATCATATATTGTGTTTTATTACATTATATATTAGTTCATAAGTTAAACAACATATTTTGAAGAAAAACGAAAAATTTTAATGTTTTAAAGCAATGTAAATAGTTTTTTAAAGATTTTTTTAGCATTTTCTAAAAAAGTTAACGGATCCTTATATAAGATAGTATTGTATGCTTAGGAGTAATAATTATGCCAGTTCCAAATATAATTCATCAATAATCACTTAAAAAAAACGTTATACCACTAGGTGAATGGTGACTTTATTTTTCTTGGGTTTCTAATTCAATGATGGACCATCATCTTCTAATATTCATGAAGAAGCATCATCAACAAATTCACAAAAATTTCTGTAAGGTTATTAAAATAATTACTCCCTTCTGTTTCCAGTTTTTTATTTTCTCGCATCAACGTAACCATTTAGATGTATGAAATTGTATCAAAACGGCACAAAACCACTTAACCACAAGAATAATCCAAAAAAGTATAAAAATGAAACAAAACTACAATAGATATAGAGAGGTGGTGTTTGTTCAGAGGACTGCTACGACACAAGTCATGGTAGAAATGGCGGATGAGAAGGAATGTGTTTCAAAGCAAGGTGAGGAAAGCGGAACATGTACTATCTGATGAGGAATTTCCACAACTAGCGAAGCGTGTGGAAATCGGAGAAGAGAGTTGAGGGAGGTGATTATATTAGGAGAAGATGATGGAGGATTCAGAAATGCAGAGGGAGGATGGATGTGTGATGTTCGGGATGGAATCCGAAGACAGAATCAACATTGGATTTGTAGGAATAGAAGATCATGGAGCGGAATTGAAGTGGATAGGGCGAACCCAATGTGTTTGAATTTTGTGATAAGCGAGGAGGAGCATGAAAGGTTGGATTTGCCTGCTCGCTAGAACTTTGGTGGTGAAAATGCTTGGAAGGTCCACAAATCTAGCATTTATGAAAAGGAAGCTAACACAAATTTGGTGTCGAAGAGGATGGGTACGGGTTACATATGTGAGAAATGAGCTCTATATGGTAGAATTCTAGAAGGAAGAGGACTTCCAGTTGGCACTTACAGGAGGCCCGTGGATTCTTGGAGATATTTATATGAGCGTGATGAAGTGGAGCCCTATATTCAACTGCAAAGTGGAGAAGATAATGAAAGCAACTGTATGGGTAAGGCTCACTGACATAAATTTTTTTTGTAAGAAAATGTTGTGGAATTTTGGATATGCTATTGGAAGGGTATTAAAAATAGATACTCATATAGCCTTGAGGACGAGGAATATTTGCTAGAATCTGTGTAGAGTTGGATCTAACCAAACCCCTTGTGCCTCATTATGCTATCGATGTTACTGTAATGTCTATTGAATATTAGAGTATGGTTTGTTGTTCCTAAAGTGTAGCAGATTTGGGCATGTAAAGGAGAGATGTAGGAATGTGGATATGGAGAAGGAACAAAATAGGGAACAAGAGAGTGAGGGTAGGACAGAAAGCAAGGTGTAAGAAGATAGTGGATGGAAGGTGGTGCATCGAGTTCAGAGAGGACAAAAGCCTCGTGGTACTAATGGTGTGCAAATAGGTGCTTCCAGGTTTGCTGTGTTAGAACAGGAAGAAGAGGATAATAGTGTTGATAAGGCAATGGCTTTGAGTTCTAGGCAAAAGCAAAAGAAATAATAAAGAAGCAAAGAAGTGGCATAAATAAGGGAGGAAGTAGGACAAAAGTGGTCATGATGGGAAGCAGATCTCCTCATTAGCCATTTTTCCTCCTTATCTCTCATAGACTAATATGGACCCTTCATTTGTATAAATTATGGGTATCCATTTTTTATTTTTTAAAATTCATTGGTGAGATTTGAAGATGATGAGAGAGGATGAGGAGAAAGATAAGGAGAGAAACCGGACTCAGTCATGATGACAACTAAAGCAGGAATACAATCGGTGACAAAAAAATCAAACAACATGCTTATTAAAAGGTTACAAGAGGTGAGAAGAGAAATGGTAATAAAAAGTGTCAGTAGAGCTGAAGAGACATACCAAAAGAAAGAAGTACAAGTGATGAGTGTAATTGTTGATGAGGATGGTCAGGAGAGGAGCTAGTGGAGGAAATGAATACGATGTGTATGAATGAAGTGGATAGGGGACCTAGAGAGGGTCTAGAGATGGAAGATGAGCAAATAGGATACCAAAAAAGTGGGGGTTAGGAACAAGGGGCCCCTCAAGAGAGTATGGAGACCTAGTTCATCTAACTGTTTGGTTGGAAGCTTTGTTAATATTTTCCAATGTTTAAAATAATACCATGGAATTGCCGTGGAGTAGCAAGCAGTAGGTGCTGGTCAATAGTAAAAGAGTGCAAAATAAACAAATTGGATCTGGTTGCTCTTGTGAAGACCAGAGTAAGTGGAGAAGGGGCAAAGAAGGCAATAAAAAAACATGGGTTTTCAGTATGCTATTACGGAAGAAGCTAATGGTTTCTTGGGAGGAATTTGGGTGTGTTGGAAAGATAAGGAAGTGGAAGTGGAAGTGGAAGTGATAGAGAAGAAAGAGCAATATATACACCTGAAAAATATAAAGAGTGGGGAAATGATGTTTCTACACAGCGGTGTATGCAAATCTCAAGGATTGAGAAGGGAGGAATTATGTCCTTGAGAAGGGAGGAATTATGGAGGGATTGGGATAAGGTAAGGAGAAATAAGGAAGAGGCATGGATGTTAGTGGGAGACTTCAATGATATAAGGTCACCATTGGAACAAAGTGGGCAAGCATGGCCAAACTAAAGTAGGTGGGAAGCTTTTGATGAATGGATTAATCGGAGTGACCTAATAGATGTTGAGGCAGCATGGCCAGCATTTACGTGGAGGGGCCAAAAATTGCAAAGAAGGGACATGATTTATAAAAATATAGACAGAAGTCTTTGTAATGAAAGTTGGCAAGTCAAATTTCCAAAGATGGTGGAGAGCACTCCCCATAATATACTCTGATCATCATCCTATATTGGTAGACTTTGAAATGTTAAGGGGTAGAAGTGGAAAAATACCATTCCATTTTGAAGCAATGTGGCTGTCACATGGGAATTTTAAAGAGTTTCTACAACAAAATTGGAATAAGGATGTGAAAGCACATCAAGCACTTGAGGGACTACAGGACACATTGAGCAAGTAGAATTATGAAGTTTTTGGGAATGTGATTAGGAGGAAGAACATAATTCAAGAAAGGATTGGAGGAATTTAGAAGAAGATAGGAGAGGGAAGAAATCCTTACCTTGAAGAGTTGAGTAGTCAGCTACAAGAAGAATGGTTAAAGGTACTCCAACAAGAAGAGATATACTAGTATAAAAAATCTTGTGGGATGTGGTTGCGTAATGGTGATAGAAACACCAAATACTATCATTTAAAAGCAGTTAGTCAAAGAAGAAGAAACAAAATAGTAATGTTGAAAGATGATGAAGGAATATGGGTGGATGAGGAAGGCAAAATTTTAGAAATGGTGACAACATACTATATTAAGCTTTTCTCATGATAATGTCATCAGTGAGGAAATAAGGGAAAGGAAGGTTGGTAGTTTTGTGAATGCAAATGGTAACTAGGAAATGGAGGGGATCAATAATATGCTAATAGTTGAATTACTTAATAACATTAGAGCCATATTGCCTCCAAATGTGAACGGGGAAGAAGATAAGGTAAAGTGGATGAGGGAAGCTGATGAAAGATTTATAGTTACACCTATGTATAAATACTTAAGAAAGGAGAAATGGAAGAGTGAGAAAGAAGAGTGGAAACTGATATGGGAATGGAAGGGGCCAAGATGTATTCAAGTGTTTATGTGGTTAGCAGCAAGGGGAAACCTATTCACATCTCCTAGAAGAGGTAAAATATTTAATAGTTCACTTGTTTGTTTAAGATGCAATATATGTAAAGAGGATGCATGCCTTAAGGGATTGTGCGATGGTGCAATAATCTGGTAAAGATTGCTGCCTGAGGGTGCTTGGGGGAAGTATTTCTGTTCATCCTCGAAAGACTAGTTTGTGTTGAATTTACAGTCTATGAGAAGGAAGTATAAAAGAGACTAGGACTTATATTTTGTATTAACTGTGTGGTATCTATGGCATTGATGGAACTGTCTTTTGTTTGACGAAGGTTTTCAGTGGCCTCTGAATGCTGAGATATTTATATAGAAGTAAATGTAAAAGAACTGAGGGATGCGCCATGTGAGAAGAAATTACTGAACGTCATGAATGTACAGGTGGCTTGGCAGAAACCAATGAAAGGGTGATTACATTGAATTGTGATGAAGTGGTGAGAGGAAGGAATGGTATAGCAAGGTGTGGTTGTTTCAGAATGAGATAGAGAAATGGTTAGGTGGGTTTATGAGGAAAATTGGATCATGTACACCTATAAAGGCTTAATTATGGGATGTATAGACTGGATTATGTCTATTGCATAAATTAGAAGGCGGTAAGCTAGTCCTATAAGTTGACTCATTAACAGTGGTCAAACAACTGAAAGATATGCTGAATGGGCAAGAATCAAACAAAATATTTTTAGAAGAAAGTAGAAGATTGTTGATAGGAAGATGGAATGTAGAAGTAACACGTGTTCAGAGAAGGAAATGCTTGTGCAGATTGGCTAGTCGACCAGAGCTTTCTTCAATCCAATAAGGTCTTATGGATGAATGAGCCATCGTAAGAGTGATTTGACACAACCTTAGTCGCCTTGGGGTCAAATACAAAATTTTTACCACGAATTAAAATGCAATATAGTGCAATAAACTCGAGATCGTTCTCTTATCAAGGAGTTTTTATTTTGAATTCCCTAAGTTAAACTAAGTGTTAAAAACATGGTTAGAAAAGGGGTTTGAAAT
>JBAGKO010000015.1:27933871-27955409 GCA_037177275.1 Acacia concinna
AGTTAGATAAATGATAAATATAAGGGACAAAATAGATTAATTATCAAGAATTCAGTAATCGTCCTCTTGTCTCTAATATATAAGAATGAATTGTTCTCAAACGTAAGATCAATGGACTACTATGAAGGTCAGGTAAAAAATACGATATGCATGTGAGACATCAAATTTACTTCAAATTTTTAATTTACATTGCTGGATGATATTATTCTTTTATTTTCTTGATAGGGCCCCCAAGACATGAAAGACATGTTCTCAGTTATGATTGAGCTAGGGAATCATTTCTTAATTTTTATAGCTGCAATAAACAATCTGACTGTTATTTCTGATTGTTATTCTAGTAAGATCAAGGTCATTTACTGAGTAGTAAAATTCTATGAACCAAATTGCTGTAGGCTCTAGCTATTTGTAAAAATCTTGGCTGAAATCTGTAGCAATTGGCAGTTTTAAATTTTGGGATCATCAAGTACCAATATCCTTCTTAAAATAGGTCCATAATAGTCCTTTTCTCTTTCTTAAAGCCGCAGCTACATCAGAATTACAGAGGCAATTAGTGCAACAATTGTTTCAATAACCTGCGACCCTTGGAACCGTCATAAATCGCATATGCTGCAATCTTATTCACAACCAATTGAGGCCCAATACTTAAAACATCCACCATAAGATCACTTGGTTGAACACTTGAAATGATACTCTGCCATTCTGCATCTTCATGGAAACTTTGCTAGTCTTCTCTATGCTCTATTACAGTAATGATCATATCAATTATGAGAAATTGAGGCCTTGTGTTATCCATGCAAGAAGAATACGCAACATTCAAAAGCATAGCCTTCATGTGACAGCCTATGACTTGAGGCACCTTAAATTACTGAGAATCCCTTGCCCTTGCACATGAACATCAGCCGGATGTACCTTATACAATATGGGAATAACTACCAGAGCTTGAGTTCTTCGACATCCCATTATTTTCTCCAGTTCATCCAAACACCACCCGGAAGATGAATAATCTGGAGAAAAAAAATATGATGGCAGTGCGTGATCTTTCAATTGCTTGCAATAAAGAGACATATATCTCTTCTCCCCTTTCAATCCCTGTATTTTCCATGAAAACATGGATTTCATGCTGGCTTAGAGCGTTATAAAGATCAGAAGTGACACAACCACAAGTGTCTTTGCCTTTGAAACTCAAGAACACGTACGTACGTCGTAAGTCCATGAAGAACAAGAAGAAGAATAAGGAAAAGCAATGGCTTATGGATAGAACTAGTCAGGAGAGCAATAAAACGGTTCAAAGGAAGAAGAAACCACTCATTCATTTTTTATATATTATTTTGGTCGCCAAAGTTGAGAAATTCTTTTCCTTCATCCATCAAAACTTCAACAGTGATCTCTCACTATGACATTCTCAACTGGCATGTCTTACAAGAAATGATTTTTGTAAGCAGAAATTAAATGGTTGAATTTCTTATCTCCGCAATTTTCTTTTCTTTATATGTGTTGGAATATGTCTAGTTCACTCTTAGTGGATTAGGGACTCTTGTGTAAATATGTAAAATATATGGGTCAAGAGAAGAATTTTAATATATTATTTAAAATTCAAATTCAAAATATTGTAACTTGTAATTATATATAGGAAGATATCATATAACAAAGACTTCACTTTTTTTCCGTTTTTACAATAGAAACAAAATTCTCTCTGGTTTTTATCTTCTTTGGTGCTTCTCCGTATTACGTGATCAGAGTTTGAATTGGTGCTCCGATCTCGTGTGGGTACTCAGCGAATCACCGGATTCCAGGTACGTCCGAAAAATTTTCCTACACAACTAATTCCTCCAACTCTTGAAGATTGAGATTTGACTTAAATTCTTAAACTCAATATAGATTTTTTTCTTATTCCTTTTATTAATTTTCTATTGCTATTATAATTTCTAATTATGTTCTAAGATAGTTTTATTAAGATTTTGTTGTGAATTATTTAGACTTCATATTATTGAATTAAAATTGTTTATACTACAATTAGATTTGAATATTGTAGTGTGAAGATAGGTTTGAATTCCTTTATGGGAGGAATGAGATTATATTAATTAGCGTGTTATTATTTAATTAATGTTGTTAATTTATGCCTTGAAGGGGATTTAAGACTTGGGTGAATTTTTACTCCTATATCATTAATGAACTATAATATCTTTTAAACCAATTTTTTTAAGAAAATTCACTTCATTTATATTTCATTCCATTTAATTATTTAAACCGACAAAAAATTAGTAGCTTTAAGATTTTAATAAAATTTTGCACTCCTAATTTTTTATAAAATCCAAAATCCAAAAACCAATTTCTCCTTATTTTCATGTAATTTGCATTACATTTATACTATCATTTATAATTCAATAAAAGGCTCCCAAACAAAAGAAATCAATATTAAGTTTGCCTATATACAATCTTCAATTATAGGAAAATGCACGTGGAATTTTACAATACTCGTGCAACCGAGCACTGATAGGTTTGAATTAAGATTATTGATTAGTTGAAGGTCTTCGGAACATGCGACTAAATACTGTTTCCATTTGTCTCGACTATCGACTGCTAGTATTTCAATGTAAGTAATTCATACTACAAGCTCGCTTTCGCATGAAGCTAGTGCATGTCTTGTACGTTGATCATTGCTTCTTGTGAAGGTAGAGGAATTTGGTTTGGGTGCTTGACCGTCTTGTTTGTAGCGGCCCCACCACCATCTCTGTTTCGTTCACGCCCCCATTCTAGGAGAGTATTCTCAACATGCTCTTGGAACATTCCCCTCTTAAATCCGCTACCCATCTGAGTCACTATTGCATAGAGAGGTAAGGTGCTGTAACTGCAGAGTACTTGAACAATCACACTGCGAGCCAGCACCAACAAGTGGTGAGTACAGACCTAGCATGTTATGTATATAATGTGTGCGCGTGCACGCGTATATTACGGACATTACCCCATTATAAGTCTTGGGATGACGTAAGCTATTTTCTCCATAATGCATGAATCAAATCCATAAGTGCACTGTGAAGAAATAAGACAACATAAATGTTAAGAGGAGAAGAATGCAATCTTGCTCAGTCTAAGGACTTGGTGTTGTATTTACGCACGACTCACCCAAATCCAGAAGAAGAATGCAATCTCAAAGGAGTTTTGGAACATGATGAAGTGGATTAAATCCAGCACAAGGCGTGGGCTATTGAACCAAAAGAATTTATCAGAAGGCTTTACTTGCTTTGTTGCTTCTTTCTCCTTCTTTTGCTGTGGAGGCCCATAATGTTCCACTTCCTTTCCCTCTGTTCTCTTCTGATCCGACTCCTGAGCCAAACGGGCAATTATGTGCTCTAACTTGGCCCCCACGAGAAGCAAAAGCTGTTCACATCAATTCAAACCACCTCAATCTATAATTCTGTTACGTTCTGAAATTGAAAACCAAATACTCCCTATATTTCTTTAAGACTTTTTAAATCTAACAAGTAATCTTTCTTTAGGTAGTACTGTGGTGTCTTTGTTTATGAGCATTGGAAGAATTTCTGCCCAAAAATAAAGAGAACAAGGGAAGAATCTCAGTCACTCACTATAACCGGAAGAAATGCTAACCAGAAGTAAGTGTGCCACCCTGCACCGCGAGATCACAAGTCGTTAGTTTATAAATTTCAATGTATAGTTCCAACTTCTGACTTGAACTCCCGGCACTGTTAATGAAAGTGCATATTTGCACATTTATTTTTCATGTAAGTGTCCGTTTGGATTAGTTTTTGAAAATAGTTTTTATACTTTATGAGGTAACTATGTAAGAAGAATTTTGTTTTGATTTACAAAAACTTGAGTTTTAGAAGTAAAACCAAACAGGCTCTTAAATGAAATTTATATAGTTCAACCTTCAGCTTTTACTATTATTTTCTTATGAAATACGATTCAAAATAAACACCATTTCAGCTAACACTATAAAAGTAACGATTTCATTTTTGAAATCAAATCTAAACGATTCAAAGGAAATAAGAACACTTTACTTATCTCTGAACCTGTGTAGTTGAAGATGGTTGGTTACCTGCGATGTTGAGCAGCAAAAAGAGAACAACAAAGAGCCAGAGGTACCAGCTGTGATGCACGCAGAAAAAAGGGAAAATGGTTGAAGGACGCTTAAACTTTAAAATTTATTGGTGTCATGTTAAAAAACTGGGGAATTATGAATTGTGTGTCACCTTATGCCCACTACGTTTTTGAAGTCAATTTCAAGTGTTTTCACCATGTAATCGTGAAAATCAAATTCTCGTTCGTTTCGCCAATGTTCCTGAATAAATTCAGAAGGAAGTGAACAAGTGAATAACGCGAAAGAAAGAAATCTAGCAAAAAAGTAACTAAATGTACGTTAACCTTGATAAATGCCTGCCTCATGGCGATGTAGTCAGATTCAGTAACAGAGCCATAAAATTGCTTAAAGAATGCTATCTGTCACTCAACAAAACTCTTCATCAGTAATAAGTCATCAATTTGATATGCTTTTCTTTATCAGATAATACAAGAATTAAACGAACTCCCCATAAAGCTCAAGTAAAATGTTTGTATGTTATTGCTTCAAAGTTGTCGGAAGAATGATAGCATATGCTTATTCAAAAGTTTCATTCTCTGTTGCATCCCATTTTCTTGTCATGTTATGTTTGGCATTAATTGTGAAGCATACCAGCCATCCTACGACAGCCGCCCTTCTCCAAAATCCATGAGCATGCTTTTTGAAGAATTCATGGTGATGGAGATCTTGAGCATCTAATTAAAACACAAAAGGAAACAAGTTTAGCATTAGAATCTAAACCAAAGATCTAGACCTACCTCTCACCTATACTAAAAGTTCAACTTACGCTTTTTCTTACCCTTAATATTATGTTCCCAGGTCATCCATTGACGAATCTGCTCAATTTTGGTAATAATATTCATTACTTGACAGTGCATAATTAAGCTCTGTACCAAACTATTAGTATGCGAAATGCGATGCATTACCCTTGCGCTTCCAAGAAGCAGTGTGGTGACGCAAAAAACGGCATGTACAACAGCCAACACAAAGATGAAGATGTGCAGATGATGTAGTGATTCTAATGATAACAACGGAACCTTCCCCTGCTTTTCCAACCAATATATTATTTCATCATTTCACTTCACATATAACCCAAAAATAAGAGTAGTTTTTTATACCTCTTTTCTGCAATTCCCTGAACCGTCTGTTGCAGAAAGAAGGCGTCTAGTGTTGATGAGAGTCTCATGGTGCTCGGCACCTTTCTCAGACTCACTATGCCTCTTGCATGGAATCATGTGGTTTACAAGGTGAGGTGAAATGCAAATGTGACTTATTACATTTTGGAACACAGTTAATAGAAGAGAAATGAACCCTAAAAGCATCAGCTCTGCTCAACACACGTCAGCCACACACTGGTTAGCCCAAACAACCATATAACAGATTCATGACAATATAATACCAGTAGTTAAATAAAAATAATGAAGTTCATATAGGAGGTGTGCTAGGTAAGTAGTAATAAGCAAAGTACCGTCTTTCAGTTTTTGCAAGGCAGCATTTAGTGCATCTTGTTTTTTGTTCTTCAAGACCTGTTACATTCACACCCACAAATATCAAATTAAACCGTCATGATACAGAGCTGGAACGAACAAAAGGAGGAGTGATGCAAATCAGAAATTTAAGATAAACGCAATATTATCATAACAATCCTATTTTTCTTCACCCATTTCTATGACTTGTTTGTAATTTCATCTCCGTCAAGAAGTTACCGACGAGGTTACTTGTAGAAGAGGCTTTTTCCACTAAATGCTTTTGGATTCCATTTAGTTTATTCAAGGAATGGACTAAACCTAGTTTGTGTGTGTGTGTGTGTGGGTGGGTGTGGGAATGAAGAAGGATTGCAATAAGAGATTATCGTACTGCTCCAAGCTTATGAAGAGCTCGCTCTACACAGAGAGAGATGAAGACAATGATGGAGCAGATAACAGCAACAATCCATGTTGGTGTATATTCCAATGACTCGTTTGGTATCTCTTCCATATCTTTCTTCCTCTCAACTCTTCTCTCTGTTTGAGTGTAGGAGATGCGGAGACAACAATCTGCAGACCTAGGAAGCGTTTGTCCCTTATTACTTACTTGTGATGCCTAAGTTTGTTCATCAACCCTAAACAGAGAAGCAAGGAACATGAACATGGGAGTGTTCCAAAAGCAAAAGGTTTGTACAGCGAGAATGGAGTTGGCACAAAAAATGGAATCAGATTCGTCATCCATCATAAGTAAAGCGCAGAGCAGAATACTCCTTTTGGAAAAATATGCTGTGTTTCGTTTCACACGCGTCTTCACTGCATAAAATAAAGGGAACAAGAAATATTTATAGATACCTCATGTTATATTAAAAAATTGGATCATACTCTTCCTTATATCTATTATATTAAATTCTACAATTACATAGGATCACATGTCATATTTATTACATTTTAATTTATAATTAACTAATAATAATTTAACAATATGACACATAATTACATGTAATTAGATAATTTAACGAAATTGATATAAGGAACTTGACTTAATTATTTTTCTAAAAAATTCACTTACCGTCCAAAATCATGGGATACATACATTCTTTAAGGCTTAGTTTTGTTACCAAGCCAATTATATTATTTCCAATTATCGAATAAAAACACGAGAATATATGGCATCGTATATTATGTCATCTAAGATTTTTAAAAGGGAAAATTCTAAACAAAGATATTAGAAATAGGAAAATCTTAAATCAGTCTTTTTATACTTTTTTTTACGTAATTATAAAAATGGCACTGGATTTTTAGCAATACAAGTATCTAAATTAATAATACCAGAAATAATTAGGTACTATGTACTTACGCTGTGTGTTGTTTGTGTTGATGTTATTAATTGAGATACTCTTATTGTGAATTACGATACTAATGTTGTTAAAAATACAGTGGCATTTTTGTAATTACGTAAAAAAAAGTACAAAAAATTTATTTGGGATTTCCAAATCTTGTTATCTTGAATTGGGATTTCCAATATCTATTTTTGGGATTTTCCCTTCTTAAAAACAAATGAACGATAATCATGTGTACTAAATATCCTTTAAGTCTTATAGCTCAATCGTCAAAAGCCAAGGTAATGTATAGTAATGCAAGTCTGGCAATCACAGCTATGAGACTAATTTTAAGCTTCACTATGGAAATAGCATCACTTTATATCCACCCTGCTTGTGAATGCACGGCACAGATTTACTGGCACCCCATTAATTTAAAACAACTCAAGTACAATCTTGCAGCATATGAAAGAAGAAAACCCAAGCTTGAGCAGAGAAGGATGTCATTTATTAGGAGGATGAAGTTAGAGTAACTGCATGTAAGCATTTGACAAAACTGCGGAACAACATTCAACAATTGTGTTTAAAGAATACAGTAGTATTTGTTTCATACATACACATATGCATATCGTGTGTAACCACAATTTTAAAAACACTCTCAAGTAACACTAACGGCTTCTTCAGTGCTATGTATTCTGAGCTGACAGTTGGCCCAGGCAAGAAGACAACGCAGGTCTAATTTGGATACAGGTCAGGGTTTCCATGGTGCTGGAGGTGGAGGGGGCGAAGGAAACATAGGGGGGACAGCTGAGAAAATAGTATTCTTGTCTATTCCATTTCCAGGGCTTTTGTCACCTGACAGGGCCACAAGAGCAGCCACTAAGCCTGCGTTTCCTGCAAGCGTCGGTTCTGTGTAGTTATAGTTAGTACGCACATCGTGGAAACCATCATGCTTGTCAGGGCCAGCAACCATAGCTCCAACAAGTGTATTTGGGTTTGGCTTTGAACTGTCCCTCCATTTCCATCCTCCTGTACAGCTGTACCTAACCTTATTCTTTGGTATGGATGCCCCTCTATGGTGCACATGTTTTGGATAGCGATTTCCAAAACCCACAATATAGCTCATTTTTCGAGGATTCTTCCCAAGGATGTAATCAATCTGCAGCAAGAATACCGGCATAAAGTTGGAATATCAGTGAGAGATAGTTAAATTCCAAACATGGTGTGTAGAGGACCAGAATATGACGCACCTGGGTCTTGGCAAAGTCCCGAAGAACATCAGTCGAAAAGAAATTTGGCCCACAATACCATCCAGGAGTATCAGCAGCATCAAGATAATCACTATAAAGGGTAGCCAAAAAGGCTGCGTTCACAACATATTGAAGAGGCTGTGGATTACCATGGTTCAACTGAATCAAGCCCCCTGATGAAATAAAGATAGTCAAGTTAGTTAGAATAAAAAATTGAATGTTTGAAGGGGCAGGGAGAGCAAGGTTTACCTTTAGTTCTGTTAAAGCTTGTGAAAACTGGGAGGTAGGAGCACATTATAATGCTTGTCTGGTTGTGGAACGTCCTCAAGATCTCCTCATAAGGATACCCAGGGCTCAAGAACAGCCTCAAACGACTAAGAAGAACCTAATAAAAAATAACAAGATTGAGAGGCAGAATAACTAGTTTATGGAGCACGGTATCACTAAGAAATTAAAGAAGGTACCTGAGCACCAGCGAGCTTGTTGTCCCAGCTGAGTACACCATAATCAGAGCCTCCCCAGAAGGCACCGGCATGCTTGGCCAGCCCAGGAGTGGTAGCAAGTTTCAGATAAGAGGAGTTTCCAGTGGCATAATACATCCAAGCCCCACCCCACACAAACTCATCCCAGTAACTAGAGGAATTGTAGAATATTGCAGCTTCTGAACCACCCCCACTGTATCGCCCTCTTTGTTCCCTTGCAAACTTGAACACCGTTGTGGCGCCATGAACTAGTTTCTGCGAATAAGCCTTTTTGTCTTTGAAAACAATGGATGCAGAGGCCAAAGCGGCAGCCATTTCTGCTGCAAGATCTGAACAGCTGTGACATTCCGTTACAGGTCGATCATAATCAATGTCCTCTGGCCGCATCCAGCAGTAATGGTCATTCGGAGTTGTACTCCCTCCAGAAGTATCCCCTGACCCGACCTGTTAAATTAAACAAACACTTGGGGTTAATTAATTGCCTGCCCGGGCACATTTCCTGTTTCTTGGAAGGAAGCATATGGCCTACTTGTGCAACAAGTGTGGTTATGGAGTCAGCAGAGTTATTGAAGGTTTTGAGCAAGTAATCTGTGCCCCATTTGATTATCTCCTTTACGTGGTCGAGTTCGCCAGCCTCTTCATACTTTGCTCTATATTCAATTACACTCCAGCTTAACATGGTCATGGCAAAAGATGCAGGAAAATTGAACTTGATTGCATCTCCAGCATCGTAATAACCACCCACCAGATCCTTAATAGTCGATGAATCAGAATTCCCGTCTTGCAGACATGAGTTACCTCTCCATGATACATTATTATGCTTGGGGAGTTTTCCGGCTGCTCACAGAAAAGAAAATAAATCAATAAAAAAATGAAGTCACTTAAATTTTGACAATACAACATATGATACTCTCTTGTGGGATAGCAAATCTGTGATCTTCAATTATTCTATATATTATATAGAATCTATGAGCAGAGTGAAGGAATTGATTTTTAATCACCAATACGTCATCTCAGAAATGCTCACGCATGAAAATAATGTTAATATGTACAAATAAATTAAGAATACTATGGATTAAGATCAAATCATAATCTTAGACAAGTCCCACAATTTCTAACCAAACACCAAGGTGATGGGGGAAGAAAAATACTGAGCTAACAGAGTCCTTCCATATATCTACATCAAATCACACGGCACTAAAAGAGCCATATCGTTGCATTTCACGAGGCAGGACAGAAAACTTGAAATTTCACACAAATGGTATATATTTTGTCACAGCTTCTGCATGGCGTTGTATCATAAGTATCAGTATCAGTTTCAGTGCTAATTAGTTGAAGGGAAAAACAAGAGAAGAAAAATGCAGCAGCAGAGGTCACTCACATTTTTGAGCGTTAAAGAACATAAGGGCCTTCTGGAGCGCTAAAGTATAGTTATCTGAAGGACCATGCTTGTGATGGTGGCGTGGAACGGTCTTGACGATGAGGGTGATGAAGCCAGCTAAGAAGGCTGATACCAGAACAGTGCCGACCGTCCAAACAAAGATCTTACGGCTAACGATAATGCATCCCAGATCCACGTACTTCTTCTTCTTCTGCTCGGTCGGCCCCAGAAGCCAGCTTTGCTGCGTCTCATCCAACTGTCGAGACAAAGCGGCTCTATCGATATCTTGTGTATTCCGGCTCCGATCATCATCGTTGGTGGCAGAGTCCGTAGCATTGATCTCCAGCGGGCCACCCCACGGATCCCTCCCATAGATACTCATCTTGAATGCTAGCTGGCTTTGATCCTCAGCTAATGTGAGTGAAGATTAAAGTATAACCTACAGAGATATAAGGAGTAAAGGCTAAAAACCCGTCAAAGAAAAAAAAAAATCTGAATCTTTACTGGTTGAGATTATTGGAAGGGAAGGTGCGGTGGAGATAAGCTAATAGGTATATGCATGGGATGCACCAACTGCCAATCAGTTGTTGTTCTGTCATGTTTGATGTTTGGAGCAAACTAATAATTAAATAGTGTTTTGCTTTAATTAATTTGGAAATAGTCGGAAAGGTTTTTAACATTTTTCGATAGAAGTGGCAATTGAGACTTGGGTACTTAGTACTATTAATTAATTTGGCGGTGCTTGGTAATTAAGGTATGCTGTTAATACTTGGGTACTTAGTAACGTCATGTGGTTGAGACTTTGCTTTCTTATTATGTATATTTGAGCCTTACCCCTCCCTTTTTACACTAATTTCATATTCAACCAGACTACAAGTCGACTGGCCGAGGGGGAAAAAACTAGACTACAAGTCCAGAATAATTTCGTTCTCTCCTGTTTTTGGAACAATAGTACTAAGCAGTCTAAATATACTATTAATTAATTCTTTTTAGAAAACTAAGAAATAATTAACAAATTTGAAAATACTTCTGCTTTTGAAAAATTTGAAATTTCAACGTTTGGTTGGGCAAATAAATATACTATACAAATTCAAGAAATTGGGTTGAAGAGACTGACCAACTGGTGCGTTAAGAGACAATGACAGTCCATCCATAGTCCAAAATCATCCCCTCTCTGAAATACATATAAAAAATTAATAAAATAAAATACCACTTGAACTTTAAAATTTTAAATTAGTTATTTCCTATCAAAATTAGTTGTCAATTGTTATATTTTCATTTTAATACCTATATTCTTGTAGGCAACAAAAGTTATTTAAGATTTTGAAGTTTGAGTGTAATTTTTTATCTTTTTCCCAACAAATACTTCTCTTCTAAATCTTGGGATTAAATTGAAGCTTTTCATTTTAAACTTTTGAAGGAGGAAGCTGTCGATATGCATTCTTTTAAATGGGATCCAAGTGTTATTTTCTTACTTAAATATCAGTAAGAGAAGTGCAATTTTTTTAACAAATGCCTTTAACATTACTTCTCAAGAAATACTCATTTTGTTGTTTTATTTTTCAAATGTTAGTGTTAGGATTATTCCTCAATTGTCATATTGTCTTTTCGTATATCGATAGAAGTTTATGTTCCATGTCTCTTTGTAACTTGTAAATCTTGTTAATTATTGAAACACAATTTTATCCTTTTATTTTTTGAAAAGGGAAGTGCGATTTTTAATGTATTATCAACAATTGAGTAAATATTGGTTTTAAGGGGAAGTTAATTGGATTCCTTTCTAGTATAAGGAATTGGCAGTATTAAGATACGCTTGGAGAAAACATATTCAAAAGATTATTATAATAATTATGCAAAGGACTTAAATCTCGTTAATGAAGAGTTATTTAAACAAAAAATCACTCTCAACCTCTCTTTTTAGTCTTTATCCTTTAATTATAATGACTAGTAAAATTTTGAGAGAAAAACATAAAGATACAATTGAAATAGGTAAAATATAAATGAGTTTTGTAGTTGTTAATTAAGATACTGAATGTGTTAATATATCTACTTTTACACTTTCAGAATCTTAATTAACAATAACAAAACTTATTTTTCTTTTACCGATTTTAATTATATTTTTTGTAATTTTCCCTAAAATTTTATTAATGATCACTCAGTAAACGGTAAAATCACTATATATTATTAACTACTTAACTGTTATAGTGAGTAAGCATTATGTGGAGGCTGCGAATTTCGTGCAAGAATATATAATGTCAATACTTAACAATTAAATATATGCATTGCCATTATATGTTGAGAGGTATAATTTGTAAAATAAAAAACTTAACCGTTGTAATTATCAACCTTCATGTATTGATTGACAAAAATGACAGATTTTTACAAAACAATTGTCATGTATCACTTTCAAATGATATGTCTTATAACTTTATATCAATGAAAATAAAAATAAAATTGTTATAACATTTAATCATAAAGTATGAAAGGTAAACATGCATTTCTTAAGACAAAACTTTTATGTAACACTTTCAAA
This sequence comes from Acacia concinna, assembly GCA_037177275.1. Taxonomy (NCBI): domain Eukaryota; kingdom Viridiplantae; phylum Streptophyta; class Magnoliopsida; order Fabales; family Fabaceae; genus Acacia; species Acacia concinna. The sequence goes on from JBAGKO010000015.1 coordinate 27,946,381, forward strand.
CAATCCAGCTTCCTCAACTTTAAACTTTAAAGTATCTTTACATAACCTCATTCGGTTTGACACGAAGTACCAGTTCTCTTGAATTAGAAATCTTAATAACTTTGTTTGTAATATACTCTATAACACCTTAATTATATTCCATTACCTTCCCTCAAGGTGGCTCTTGAAACCACCAACGCGTCAGCACAGGAAACAGAGAGAATAAAAATTTCAAACTTAAATAAACTAGAAACTCACTTTCTGTTACTTATACAGAATGTATAATACTATCATTATTCATAGATACATGTTAGAAACACAAGAAATATACTATCTATAGCTAAACTCGCTCCTTTCCTCTTCCCCCTGTAGATCCTTCACCTGCATTGTGGAAAGGGTAAGGTTTCTAGAGAAACCTTAGTAGCAGAATCATATCGATAACAATGTAATGCAATGCATGTTATGCTATATGCAAGTGATGTACTTTCCCTCTAGTGCCCTCTCTCGGCACTTACCATGTATCAAGAGCATGCACGTGACTCTACTCTAATCAGTAGCCAAGGCATAAACAGAGAGTCAAACATCTCATATATACATGCTAGCTCAACCAGAACACAGAATACAAGCAATAAACAAACAGCAGACAAACAGAGAAAATACAAGTTAAGGATAGAGATTCTAGCTACCAGTATCCTTGTACAGTGCAGGTGTGTTGTTTCTCAGTTTTCGGCACATCTAGGTCTTCAGTTAATCTCTCTGTTACACCTATACAGACCACTATAATTCCTGTTACCCTATGCCCCTACCGATATTCTACCGCCCTTCCTTTCCTGTATCCCCCTAGGGTCCTGGTTCCCTATTACCTGGATCGGGTCTTTCCCTTTCTTGTATCGTATCCACCCCTTACCTGGACCCCTCTGCTGACCACCATGTACAACCCCAGGTCCCTGCTGTTGGCTCATCCCACTACCCTAGACAAGACAGTTGGGTAGTATCTCCCCTTAGATGTGCCCACTAGACCTCCCGATTGTTGGGCAACACCTCCCCCTAGAAATATCTACTTTTGTTTGGGATCGTCGGACATCACTTCTCTCTAGGAAATGCTATCTTAATCTGGGACTATTAGACAACACCTCCTCCTAGTAAATGTTATCTTAGTCCGGCATAGTCGACAGCATCTCTCCTTAGGAAAGGCTGTCCTGGTCCAGAACAATTGGTCAACACTTCCCCTTAGGAAGGCTTGTTTTGGCCTAGATAGTTGGGGCATAACCTCCCTTTAGGTTCACTATCTAGGCTTGCCCAATTGGATAGAACCTCCCCTAACTAATCTAATAACTATTGGAAAATAAATGAATTTAAAAGAGAGAGGTAGCTGGAGTTTACTTGGATCGAAGGTCAGGTTGGAACTGCCGAAATTTCTACCGGAAGAAACTTCTTTAAGAGAGGTAAAGAGAACTTCAAGAGAGAGGAAGAGAGCATGGTTTTGCGGGTGGCGAAATGAAGGAAATGTGAAGGGTACTTATAGGTGAGGAAGAGTGGTCATTTTGTAAATATTTTTGGGTCATAGGTGTAATTTTTTCAAAAAGTTTTGAACTTTTTTGACAAGTGTCCTTATTGTACAATCTTCTTCAAATTCACATGAAAATTCTGTCCCCTTTAGTCAACAAAGATGGTGCCAACTCTTGTGGGCCCTAGGGGTTTCATATGTCTCAAATTATACCGATAATTTCCACTAGATCAGTCTGAAAATTGGGAAATTCTCAAAAATTTTGTAGTCATCCAAAAATTCTGAAAAATTCATAGAAAATCTCAACAAATACAAGGAGGCTGCCCTTAAAATTTTTTCATTTTTGAATGTCTAAAACTCTAAAAATAATTTTTCCCGTAAAACTCTTTTACTAGTATTTTATCGATTTTTACGCGTTTTTGTTCATATAACTAGTTTCTTTTCTAATTTTTACTATATCATAAATTCCCTAAAATAATGTATTAATTTTCTCATATCGTAGTCTAGAACACTGAGGTCCCAATATATTTGACAAATATCAGGGTTTGGCCAAAAACCTGATCTAGTTAAATATTTTTGAAAATATTCAAAAATTCATAATAAATTCCTTAGACCTCAAAATGACATTATGACTGCGTCATACTGTTTTGGATGCCCTCTACTATTTTTTGGGATTCTATGGAAATTTTTGGGGTTCTTGGACCTGTTCGTATTTTGTCTAAAATCTTTACAGAATTTTTTCTTTTTGCACAAAGGCCCCTCCCAAGTTTCACTTTAATTGTTGTGAGATCTCTTAGTCCTCTACAGACTAAGGCCCTTGGTTCATCTGAAATACCTCATCTAAGTCCCGAAAAATATTAGGGTCTGACCGAAAACACTATTTTTAGCCAAAATACCCCTTTTTTGATTTATAAAAATTACAGGATGTTACATACTCTACTTCTATTTAAACTCACATATATTTTTTTATTATTAATTACTTTTCTACATCGGCATTCTCCTTCTTTCCTTCATAATGTTCAAATTCTAGTGAGATCTTTCCATTTTCCCTTCTCCAACTCCTTCACAAGCTCCTCCTCCTCCACCATCACTGTCTCCTCCTCCTCCTCAACCTATTCGTCCTCTTCCGCCTCATCTGCAATTGGAGCCTTTGCTATACTCATTGACTAACTGTGATTGTTCTACAAGGCATCTTACTACATACGCCAACAATCACAATAAGATGTTGAACCTCATCTTTCATCAAAATGAGCTTGAATATGACTTCTAGTTAGACCCTTAATCTCCTTCCTCTATTGTCGGTGATGAGCTGAGTGAGGGGGAAGGCCAGGAGGAGGAGCACAATAGTGGTAATGATTGAAAACCACTGCAATGGTAATTTATAGGACATGTTTGGCTTGATACACATTCCATCCAACTTCGATTTAATTTTACAAAAAATAAATTCATATTTCCAGCTATTAGTAAACAACCATTACTATTGTTTTCATTTTTAATTTATAAAAATTAAAACGATATGTAATACTAAAAGACACAATTATCATGATAATCCATGAAACCTTTTCTATTGAACTCCACTTTTCCACTCCCATTTCAACTTCTCATTGTAAACTTATGACTTTTTTTTTTGTCATTTATCCTTCCTCTCCATAACTTTTTAGTTATTGTTTGTTTATTCTAATTGTCCTTTTTTTTTTGTATTATGGGAGTTGCATAAGTAACTTCCAATAATTTTTTTAAAAAAAAAATTGTCAAATACATTATGATTACTAAGTATTACCCACAATCTTTTATAATACCGTACCAAATGCCTAATGGTGATTAAGTAACAACTTAGATAAACGAAATATTTCAGAAAACATAAAACCAGAAATCACAAGTTAATCGAAACAAAATTAAATTCAATCTATCTCTAAGTATTATTCCAAGTCAACAAAGCATCAAATATAGAGAATCCTTAATTGCATAGCTCATATACTCCTGGAAATAGTAATAATGCTGATATCACAACAATAACATAAATACTAAATGACAGAAATAAGAAGCAAATTCAGAGTAGAAGAAGCAAAGAATAATAAGAGAGAAATCTTCACAAATTCACGTATGTCTTTTCCCCTATTCTCCTGTAGCATTTATACTCTATTCTCTCTCACTTTCCATGTGGTCCTATGATTGTTGTTGCTTCTACATGGCAATATTGGGGCATCAACATTGGATTTAATTATGCCCATTCATAACAATACCCTTCCCATCCACATAGACCTTGCCCTCAAGGTCAAAGTTTGGATATAGAGACTTAAGTTAATCCAAGACTTCCCATGTTGGTTGCTCTAATCCATCCCATTGAATCTGAATTTGTGTCAACTAGGTATCACGTATTTTAACTCGATGTGCAACCAACACTTATGCAAGCTAAAGAAGTGGACCAGTCAGGTCAGTCATAATTGGGAGGGGTTGGTATTCACAATGAGGATCACCAAAGCATTTCTTTAATAGAGAAATATGAAAATCTGGTGAATTTTGGCCTCTGGTGGTAATTGCAGTTTATATGCAACATTGCCAATTTTTGCAACAATAGGATATGGACCAACATATTTTAAGGATAACTTGCGAGCAGGGTGGTCCCTTAAAGTGTTTTGATGATAAGGATGAAGCTTAATGAAAACATAGTCCCCAATATTGAATTCCATCTTAGTTATGTTTTTGTCAGCATAAATCTTCATCCTAGTCTGAGCCTTCTTTAAATTTTCTTTTAATTGGATCAGCAATGCATCCCGCAGAACCAGTTGCTCCTTAACTGATATAGGAACATCTATAGACTGATCTACTCAAATGAGCATAGGTGGGTCACGACCAAACAAAACTTTGTAGGGAGTCATACCAATGGAAGTGTGAAAAGAAGTGTTATAGCAGTATTGAGCCTAAGGTAAATATTTAACCCACAATCTTGGTTGTTGGTGTACAAAGCAACACAGATATATCTCAAGGCATCGGTTTAAAACCTCTGTTTGTCTATAACTTTGAGGATGATAAGAAGAACTCATGCATAATGAAGTGCCTTGATACTTAAACAAATATTTCCAAAAAGAACTTGTCAAGATACTATCATGATCAGATGCAATGGACCGTGGTAGTCCATGCAAATGAACGATATGTTGTAAAAACACCTCCACAATAGATTTAGCATTATAATTGGATTTCAAGGGGATGAAATAAGCAAACTTAGATAAGTGGTCTACTATCGTAAAAATAATAGTCAAACCAATTGAAGGTGGCAAACCTGAAATAAAGTCAATTGCAATATCTTCCCATACCTGAGAAGGAATAGGGAGAGGCTGTAATAATCTATAAGGTGCTAGTTAGGCTGATTTAGCTTGCTGACAAATAGTACAATTCTTAATAAATTGCTTGATATCTTCTCTCATTCCCTTCCACCAAAACTCAGCTGTAATTCGAACATGAGATTGTATTGTTCTTGCATGGCCCCTATTTTAGAACAATGAAATTCAGATAAATGAGTTGAATTAACTCCTTGTTCTCATGTGGCACAACTAAGCCTTGTTTAAAAAATACTCGGCCATTGCTTAGGTGAAAATTGGCATGAGTTGTTGGATCCTCTTGAATTCTTCTTTGTAGCTTTGTCAATTCCGCATAGGTCTCAATTACTTGTTGAATGCGATAGAATAATTCATTTGTGATGAAAGTAATAGCCATAAAAGAACGAGAAAGTAATAATCTTTCCTCTCGGTAGGCGAGAGTTTCTCTCTCAGAAAGTGAGAGTAGGGCTTCAAACCTCAGCGGATTGATGGTGAGTGTGCGAGAGCCCTTAGCTATGGCATGGCAGCCTTACGGAGGTAAGGGAAAAGTTAGTGTGAGTTCCCTCTATCCCTACTAGATAGAGAGATAAAGAGAGGAGTGAGTGCAAGGGTGGGTGTTGCGATTCAATTTCAACGAAGTGAGGACGGTGTGAACGAATTCAGCGGTGGTTTTAATTAAATTAATATTCAAATCAGTTAGTGGCTCTAATCAACATTTCTAATTGGATCAATATGGAAATGGATAGATTGGAGTGGGAAAAACCGATTGATAAAGCACATGTGCTAATTGCAACTGTAGTGACGAAAAGAGGAATTCATAAGCCGATGTTCAGATCGATGGCAGTGAGAATCTGGAATGTGGTAGGTAAGATCAAGATTGACGATGTTGAGGGAAATACTTTCCTATGCAAGTTCGATAATAAGGAAGATGCTGAAAGAATCATTCGAGATGGTCCTTGGAGCATTATGGGAAATCATATAGTGGTGTGTGAATGGCCTTTGCTGCAGGCTTTTTCTTAGGTGAATTTGCAGGTATGTGAGTTTTGGATTCAATTTCATGGTGTGCCTCCTGGTGGTATGGTGATGAGCAATGTGTTTAAGTTTGGTGCTAGAATTGGAAATGTTGTGGCGGTAGAAAATCCAAGACTGAATGGGAATATTACTAGAAATTTTGTTAGAGCCAGGGTAGAAGTTGATATATCTGAGCCTATCATCCTTAGATTTTATATAGTTCGGCCTGATGGTGTTAGTTCTTGGGTAGAGACTAAATATGAAAGATTAATTCATTATTGTTATTCCTGTGGGCGTATTGGGCACGAGTCTAAGTCTTGTACACAAGCTGTTGGTATGCCATATAGGGGAGGATGGGGAGTACCGATGGTGAGGCCTATTGCAGAGATAATCAGAATTGATGACTTTATCAATGTGCAAAAAGGACAATAATCAGGAAGGAAACATGAAGATAGAATGGTTGATGAGTCAGGGAGTTGTGCTGTGGGGGATATTTGTAATTCTGATAAAATGGAGATTAACAAGGCAGAAGTAATAGGGGAAGCAAACAGGGAAGTAGTGATAAAAGTTGCGAATAGTGGTGCAGAGGCAATAGCTAAAGAGGAGGGTAACAAAAAAGACAGGGGAAAGAATTGTAGTTGACAAGAAGTTGGGAATACAGCTGCGTAACTTTGTATCTATAAGAAGCAAATTTCTTGAAAACCAAAAAGAGGATATAACAGAAGTACAAGAGAAGGAAAGAGAAGAATACTCTGATAAGAGGAATAAAGAAAAAGTACCAAAGATAAAAAGAAAGTAATCAGTTGGTGACTTAGAAATCTCTAGAAATGGAGGAGGAGCTGGCTGGAAAATTAAAGAGTGTATGCCTGAAGAGAAAAATAGAAGATGAGGGGGAGTTTACATAGAACAAAAGAATCAAGGAAAAGGGACTGATGCAATAGAAGATGGTTCTGTTTGGGGAATAACTCAGTTTCATGCTGGGAGCTCTTCAAGTAAGGTTGAAAAGGGGAAAAAGAGAAGGTATGGGGTGACAAGAAAGATGATATTTGATGGACTAGTAGAGGTCCCTATTGGAATGGCTAAAGTAGAGGGGAATTGGCTGAAGGCTATTGATTGGGAAGGGGTGACTTTTAAGGCAAATGATGTAAGGTTTGGTGGCTGGCCAGAAGCAGCCACCAAGGAGCCATGAGTGCCCTAGCTTGGAATTGTCAAGGTTTGGGTGCTACCTTGACAATTCGTCATCTAAAGTACCTAGTTAAATAGTATTATCCATGTGTTGTTTTTTTGGCTGAAACAAGGATGAAAATTGAAAAAATAGAAAAAATAAGGAGGAAGGTGAAGATGGAGGGTGGGGTATATATTGAGCCAAGAGGATGCTCGGGTGGGCTAGCTCTATGGTATACTACAGATGTGTGCATCTCCTTTGTTAGTAGCTTGAGTAACCACATGCATGTAAAGGTGGAAGGATCAAAATGTGGATGGTTGGGGTATATGACCTTTGTGTATGGTCCTCCAGAGAAAAAAAATAGGAAAAAGTGGTGGGAAAAATTAGTTTCTTTAAACCCAGGGGCCTCTAGTCCATGGGTAATAATGGGTGACTTCAATGATTTGTTGTACAGTTTAAACAAGGAGGGTGGAAGGATATACAAAGCTAAAGATTTAGAGAACTTCCAAGAATTTGTGTGTGATTTACAAATGATGGAAGTGGATATGAAAGGAGGACAATATACATGGTTTAATAAAAGACAAGAGGAAGATTTTATCAAGGAGAAACTTGACAGGATTGTGTGTAATATGGAATGGAATGGGAGGTTTGATAAGGCGTTGGGTGTGGTATTAGAAGCTGTGGGGTTTGATCATTGTCCTATCCTATTATATTTTGAATATGTTGAGATAAAAACACCTTGGAGATTCATATTTGAGAGTTTCTGGGCTGATGAGGTTGAATTCCTGCAACTTATCTGAGAGAATTTGGATGGCAAGGGAAATGGAATAGATTTGGTGGCTGATTTTGTGAAAAACCTACACAAAATCATAAGAGTGTTGACTAAATGGAACAAAAAGAAATTTATAGGAGATAAAAAAGAGTTGGAAGAGTTACTAGTGCAATTTAAAAAATGCTATGCACAAGGGTGGGGAATGGATGAAGCTAGATGTGCTCTTGAAATCACTACTAAGATTGAGCTTCTATAGGAGAAAGAAGAGAAATACTGGGCCCAATGATCAAGAATTCAGTGGCTAAGAGTAGGAGACCAAAATACCCATTTTTTCATCAAGCCACAATTTAGAGAAGAAAAAGAAATAAGATTACTTGTGTTAGAAATGAGGAGGGGGAATGGCTAGAGGATCAGAACATGATTGGGGCTTCGTTTGCTGAATGTTACAGGAATTTATTTGCAACAGTGGCTTAAAGGGACTTCAACCTTATTCTAAATTTTGTGGATACTGTGGTTAGTGAGGAGATGAACGAGAGTTTGCTCAGAAAGGTGGAATATAATGAAATCAAACAAGTAGCGTTTCAGTTGGGAGCTTTAAAGGCACCAAGACAAGATGGCTTTTTAGGTATTTTCTATCAGAAATCCTGGGAGGTTGTGGGAGAAAAACTATGTTTTTTGGTGTAGAATTTCTTTGAGCATGGGTTTTCTTTGGAAAAGATTAACAAAACTGATATGGTTCTAATGCCAAAAATAGAGAAGGCTAAACTATTAAGCCAGTTTAGGCCTATAGGTTTGTGCAACTTCTTTTATAAGATTTTTTTGAAAGTCATCACTAATAGGATGAAAGTAATAATGAATGACATTATCACTCCAAACCAGAGAGCGTTTGTTCCAGGAAGGCTCATCTTTGACAACACTGTAATCACTCATGAGGTTTTTAATTATCTAACAGTCAAAAGTGGTAAAAAAAGCATAAATAGCATTGAAGTTAGACATGAATAAAGCCTATGATAGGGTTGAATGGGACTTTCTAAAAGAGGTGCTATTACACATGGGGTTCCATCAGAGGTGGGTGGAAAGGATCTATGCATGCTGTAACACCTTATTTCTAGACCTTCTTTAGGTCACTTAACGTCCTTTAGAATAATTCTAAGTGCGGAAAATTACGTAAAAATTTGAACTTTTGTTTTTCTTTCGTTTCCGATGTACCTTTATTTTCCAAATAATAATTTATGGTCTTTCTAGGTTATCTGTAACCTAACTTAAAAATACTGATAA
>JBAGKO010000015.1:27955509-27969554 GCA_037177275.1 Acacia concinna
CATCATAAATTATAAATAAGTAAAATAGCCCGATGAACAAGTGAGATATTTTGATTAACAAAATAAATTAATTTCCTAAGAAGATCAATTTCACAAGTGCCTTATAGATCATGAATAAGTTGAATAGTCCTATTAACAAGTGTGAATGCGATAGTCGTATGAACTAGATAAATTAGTTTCTTAACAAATTACTCATTCATAAATATTTTATACTTCATGAACAAGTAAAATATCCCTGTGAACAAGTAAAATGTTTTTATCAATAAAATAAATGAAAATGGTCACATTCTAAGGTGCTTTATACATTATGGGTAAGTTGAATTGTCTTATAACAAGTAAGATAGTTTTATGAAAAAGATAAATTAATTTATTAACAATTACTCTTTTTTTTCTAAAATTTATTTACAATTACTCATTTACAAGTATCTTGCACTTTAAAAACAAGTGGAATAGTTTTATGAACAAGTGTTAAGGAAAGTTTTTTTGTTTTTGCGTTCAAGTATTAATATAGTGTTTTTATATAAAAACAATTATATTTAAATATAAATACAAAGATACATAAAAAACACTAGCCTATTACAATATCATAAGTATATAATCAATACAAAGAATATAAACACAGTGCAGAGAAAACATTACAGACAACCGAAGAGGTCAAATAAAAATAAACGGCCCAAAGAGGAATTGACTTATGAAACCGATTCAGAATATAATATAGAGTTCAAATATGAAATAGAGCACTGATGTATCGCACAAATAATCTTTGATGGCTTAATGTTGAACTTGTTTATTAAAACTTGAAGGTAAAAAAACTTTTTTTAAAACTTGTTCATAAGACTATTACACTTGTTCTTAAAGTGCAAGACACTTGTAAATGAGTAATTATTAATACATTATAGCAAAAAAAAAAGATCAATTGTTAATAAATTAATTTATCTTGCTCATATGACTATCTCACTTATTCATAAAACTATTTGACTTGCTCATGATGTATAAAACACTTACAATTTAGATCTTCTTAAGAAATTAATTTATCTTGTTAATAAAAATATTATACTTGTTCATGATGTGCAAGATACTTGTTGACTTTGATGTAAAGTAGGTGGGGATATAAGATTGTTTTGTTTGTTTTTGTGTGTGTGTTTTAACTAAGGGGCTTGCCTAGCTCAATGGCATGGCATCTCCTTGGGGTCTCTTGGGGGATCTTATGGTTGGCGACATGGCTCTAGTGCTGGAGCTCCTACATGGGGCCTACCTCCACTAACTGAAAAATACCTCCATTTTTTTAAAAAAAAAAAGAGGCAAAGGCAATTATGTCACTCCATCATGAAAATTAATTTCATTTTCCCCCAATGTTCAAAAATTGTTTGGGGACCATTTGATATTAAATTGCTTTAGTGGTCTTTTATTGAAATTATCCCTATTAATTATCTAAAACTATGTCTATTTTTCTTTTCTTTTTTTAATATTTTTGAAGAAATCCCCAAATCATGTACCAAATTGATATCTTATCAAAATCTCTATAAATCTTTTTAATTTAGAATGGATAACCCCCAAATATATCAAAACATATCTCAAATTCTATTAAAAATTAGGAGTCATCAACACTTAAAACAAAGGCAATGAGTTTGACCTACTGTTGTTGTGTTGTGTGGATGTGTTGTATGTCTCAAATAAAGTGATGGTAGTTTGTATTTATCAACCACGAAGTAATGTGTCGAAGTAGTGTCATAATTAAAAGTCTAGAAGTAATTCCTTAAAACAAAATTTATTTAATTAAAAGTTATAACTATATATTAGATTCATTAGCAAACATCACAACTTTAAATATAACATTTCAAATGTCCATTTAGAAACTAGAGGCATGACCTAAAAGACTTTTAGTCCTATAATTCTTAATAGTTTTTATAACGACTTCATTAAAACATCTCTCCATCTTAAAATATTCCAACACTAACATGGATCGCACCCCATTAAAGTCTAACAATCCAGTACAATCTACTTATATAATTTTAACTAGGTGCACTCAAGGAGAAATATGGATTATACGTACATTAAATTCCTTATATCCATTTCATTAAGTTTTCTAATCACACATGACTACGTGTCCTATTTATTGAATTTAATCTTATAATTAAATTATCATAATTAAAAAATATGACATATGGTCATATGTGATTGAAAAATTTGATGAAATAGTTATAAAAACTTGATTTAAATATTTTCTAAGAAAACTAAACACTGGGAAGCTGCAACCTGCGTGCTACTTTGACATACGAGATTAACTTCTGTGATTGAGAATTGCAGTTTGAACATATTCTCATCTATACAATATATACTCGAAAGATAGCAGCATGGGCTTGCTATAGGGTATATGCCTTTTTACAATGTAAAACTCTAGACATTCTTCTACAATTACATAGAGACACAATATAGACTTGAAAGGATTGCAGTATGAGCTAGCTATACAATATATACCTCTTAACAACATAAAACTGTAGACATTCTTGCCCCTTACACAGAAACATACAATACATGCTTGAAAGGATTGTAGTATGAGCTTGCTATACAATAAATACCTTTTTACAATATAAAATTCTGGATATTCTTGTACCGTACATAGGGGCAACCAAAGCCCATCATCACTAGTGATTTGAATATATGCTTCTCCAGTCCAGAACACGAAAATGGAGCTCCCAACTTGCAAGGAGGAAGTTACAGATCGAAGCTATGGCTGTTAAAATGGAAAATGGGATGATGGCGTTGTCTTGTTATGCTGTGATACCTGATTTCTTGGGCAACACTAGACTGAAGCGCTGGAGGACCACACACTATAACTCCCACATCAACATGGCCCCATTTCTCCGATACCCATTCAAATATTTCTGCACCAGAAAGATGAGATTCAGCATCGGCTCATGAGTAATGTGGATGCATGCATTTAAAAAAGTATTAATTTAAGACATACTCCCTTTCATTCTTAATATAAAGCTAGATAACTAATTTGCAAAAATTAAGAAAATTAGTTTAATTAATTATTTAATTGTGTCCATTGTAACTAACTCTTGTTGGAAACTCCTTACTATGTGCAATCAATAGGGATATCTAAAATAATTATAAATTTAAGAGAGAAAGTGAAATGAGATCTTGTATTTAGAATTAAAGTAACCCCTTTAGCTAGTATATTTAGGACCAAAATTAGTATCATTTATGATTTAACAAGTGAAATTCATCAAAACATACCTTTAAAGTCTGGTCTCAAACCATATCGAGTGACGGTTGAAATTGAAGCATATTCCTCCCGACTTGGATCCTTGGGAGTTGAAGTCCCATTCTGCTCAATTTTCTCGGCCTTTGTATTTGTGTCATTGGATATCTCCTTTGCATAATTTTGCCTTTCCCACATATGCCACAAACCAACCACCATACCACCGAAGATAACAACACTTGCAACCATGCAGGCCACAAATAGCAGCCCTTTGTACCACCATTTGGTTACACCAAATGGATTTATGTAGAGGACGTTCAACAAACCCAATAAGATCACAAATCCCACAGTAGATGAGATAACATATAGTCCAGACCATATGTTGTCTCCTGTGCCAACCAAAACAGACAGGCCACAGGCACTGGGCAGAGGACAGAGTGATGAAGACTTCATTGGTTTGTAAACAAAGCCCTCTTCCTGAAGATAACAACAATAAATACCATCAAGTGGTGATAAAATGAAACGCCAAGATAGATTCTTAAATTCAGTCTTCAAAAGATAAAGATTAAAACAATCATGAACAACACCATTCAACTGGGTAGACCATCTTATTTGTATTTTGATGATTACAACTTACAACCTCTCAATAATATAAAGCCCTGGTGGAAGAATGCAGTGGTTAACCAGGAAGCTACACTCACCAGAGGAGGTTCCGTTTCCCGAGTGACATAAATGTGGATATCAATATTAACTTTATCAGCAAAGAATGGACATACTGCTTCCATGTCAATGGTAGAAAGAAGTGGAAGCTCATTGGATTTTTTTACTGCCCAAACGAGCAAAATCCTTTTTGGCAGACAGGATTTTCCTTCCCTTACGCGATGGAGAATATCACTCAATATTGCAAGGAAGGGTGAAAGTCCGATACCGCCAGCCACTAATATAAGATTTTCATACCTAAGAGTACAAAATGGCCAAATCACTTTGTCAGTTGAAACATAAATAAAAGTGTTTACCTATCCAGTGACTGACTAAATTAAGGAGCATATTAATTGTCATACGCTCAAAAATGAAAATACATAGAGAAAGGCACATACATCAGGTGATACGGCACTTCATGTCCATATGGCCCTTCAACTGAAACAGTTACCACAGATGATTCTTTCAGTGCTTCAGCTTCAATTATTTTTTGTCTAAGCTTTTCTGTCCATTTGCCAAGAACCTTTACGAGAACAGCAAGATGATACTTTCCATCCAAGGGGCTAGATGAGACACTGAATGGATGCCACTGCAGCCATGATATTTCGCGGACTTGAATGAAGATGAAACTCAGGGCATTGTATCTCAGATCTGCATTTTATAATGATATATTGGCATTGATATGGATATGGTATTGATACAGAAATGTGAAGACAAAGTATTAAGGATCAGTATACTTACTTTGAGGTTTTGACACAACCAATTCCACAGTTCCACAAGGAAGGCACTTAGCTGAGACTACACTAACAGTCCTTCGTGACTGGCAGAATCGCAGAAAACGATCAAGCACAAAAAGAAATATTCCCCCAGCAGCCATAGTGAAAATGAAATCACCAACGTGCAAAGCCAAAAAGACAACAAAGACCACATATAATTGATGAGTGTAGAAGAACAACTCAAAATTCCACTTCCTCACTGTAGAAAAAGAGGTCACCCACATCAGCAAACCAGCTACAAGGCTGACAACTCCTGGAAGGTTGGCAACCCCGATATCTTTCCACTGTATCAACTGCAAATGGGAGCCCAATATTGTAAGGAGAAGTACATAGTTTGCTTGATGAAGCCAACATATTTGAGCAGAACATAGATTGCACAGGTAAGAAATTTGTACTCAGCAGAAACAGGTATGTCAAAACAAAGCCACCTTTCACCAAGTAAAGCTTAAAAAATGAGACCACATTTTTAACCACCATGTTTTCATTCCAAAAACAATACTAGCAGACTTGCCAAGCAAACCTTACAATTTTAAATGCAAACGGCAGCAACAACAAATCTTTCCATTTAATGAGTTAATAACTCAAATTTGCTTTAGAACTAATCATGTCTGGTCGTGAGGTTATGATTCAAGATCATTAAAAAGGTAATTAGATAACAGTAGAATATGGAAGAAGTGCAAATCTAGTAAACACATACCACTCAAGTCTCATCATTGCCTATTTATATTTTACATTCCACTTTGGCCCTAATCAATGGATAATATGATTTGTTTGCTTCAGGAATGAAGAAAAATGGAATTTCAGTCAGTAACGTAACCAAACACATGACACACAAAAAAGGAAAGGAGGGAAAGAATTTGATAGGAACCAGCCATTATTTGTATTTTATGTTTTGCCATGTGTCATGTGTTAAAAGTCACAAGTGTCTTGTGTTAAATGTCATAAGTGACTAGTGTTGGTAACTATCAGTCTAATATGGATAGGATAAGGTAGTTATTTCCGGTTTATGTGTTAGCCAATAAATATAATATATGTATTAATACCAAAAGCATGGATGAATGAATGAAGTTATTGTAGAGATAATTCTCTCCTCTTTCCTTAGAACTAGATTCTGGTTCCAGTCTCTCTCATCTTCTTTTCCTTCTCTTCTTCTCTCCTCCCTGTTCTTCTCTTCTCTCTTCTTTCCTCTCTAGGATTACATATTCTAGTTCTAGAGTTCCTCTTCTTCTCTCATCCCTCCACTCTTCCTTGTCTTCCCCTTTCCCTTTTTCTACTTCTATTTTTCAGGCTCTAACAGATTTCCTCTGCATCTACACATTCCATATTTTCCCTTATGTGAGCATATTCAAGCAAAAGATATGTGTACAAAAGACTCACTTCTTCTATTAGTCGGCCATCCATTGCCCATGCTATGACATAGAAGAGTCCATGGAGAGTAAAAAGGGCCATGGTGAGGTGTCCCAGCCACACATGATATCTTGTAGCATGTTCAAAAGGGATATCTATAAAGCGGAGAAGAACTGATCCCCTTGAAATAGGAAGAAATAAAAATGCCAGGCAATATAATCCAATCGAACCAAGGCGAAGACCCAGGATCTCCAACATTGTTATGCTGAAAAATCAAAGCTGGAAAGTAAGACAATTATTTTTTTAATGACAGCAAAATATTTAAAACCTATGCAATGTTGTGAAAGATTACAAGTTTCTACCAATCAAGACCATAATCCTTGTCAGTACAATAATAGAATATCCCAAATAGAAGCAATAGAAGGGAGCACTTGGAAATCATGTCAAAGCTCCTATTCAGAGAAGCGAACAAAGTACTTTGCTATGTTCCTTATAATTTATAGATAAAGGATATAAATAAATAAGTTTTGGCCACCTCACTTGGATGCATAAAGTCTTCATTGACATACATATAGATTTCTTAGAATTTTGTCTAGTCTTTGTTCATTCTTTTTCTGTATGTTGGGGAAGAGCTTGTTCTGGAACTCTGGCTGAGAAAGGAACTGGATGCTGCTAAGTATAGTTATTTCTCTTAGATTCATATCCTCCAAGTTTAAACTGAAACTAGGCTTTACTAACAATGTAACCTTCAATAGCTTACAGACATTGATTTCGTCCCTTGAAGAGTGCACGCAAAGCACTAAAAAGAACTCGTTGGACTACTTTAGGCCCCATAAAACTTCTTCACACATGAAACTGCAAACTGAGGAAGCAACCTGGATGACAACTTATTGAATATCCATCATTTTTAATATTCAAATAATTCTTTTAGATGAAATGAAGACAGAAAAATCACAAAATGCACCAGAGGTTACAATACCACAGGAAGTATGCAAGATCAACCGTGACCTCCCTCTTATAGAAGAGCTTTCATTTCACTTGATTACAAGGTTTTTGGTAGTATCATAGATCGATTTGAAAAGCTTACGAATGTCACGGACCATTACATCTAAAAAGCTTAAGCTAAAGCGCATCAAGAAATGTTAAATTAAAAAGCATCAATTGTTGAATGAAGGACCATGGAGGAGAAAAAAAAAATGATTAGAAACTGTAACAAAGGATATGAGGAAAACCAGAATCCGTCACGAGACAGTGAATGGAAGAAAACATGTAAAGCAAAATAGAAGTGCACAAATTAATATACGTACCCACTTGCTAATGGAAAAAGAAGTAAAAATTACCCAATAGAGGAGATGGAAAGGCACCTAGATCAAGAACACATACTTGAATAGTTTTATTTTACCTCTTTGATTTAAAGTAAAACTGGTTGGACAATTCAAGGGCCCTCACAGTATAAGCATAAACAGCCCATATAACATATGCTGAAAACAGGACAATCCCAATGAACTCGGTAGCAGAAACAACCCCAAAAGGTCCATCCACTAGCACGGGAAATGTCCATAGTCTGAAAGTTGGCCGTTTGGAATTCTTCTTCCTGCCAGGCAAATTCCATGTAATTTCATGCACACAAGAAACAAAATTCACGTACGCCTGAATGGAAAAAAATAAATAAAAAAATCTTTTGTCCTGTACTTTAGACTTCGTTTTACTTTTATTTTCTTCAGACAGAATGTCGGATGTTCACAACTTGAGGGGTCGAATTATTAGTGGGAAATAAAATAAAATATTGTGCAACAAACCAATTGATAATGGAGTCACCTATCGGCAGACTAACATCTGGTGCAATATATAATTATTTTCAATAAGCAAATTAAAGGAAAAAAAACATTCTGAAGAATCACATACTCGTGTAACTTCTCCCCAGAAACGATTAGGTGAGCAATGGCGAGGAACGAAATTATGAGAATTGGACCGCTTAACAATAGAAAAATGCTTCCTGCACCATACATATATTCATTATGTTTTTCGCCTCAAATCCAAGCAGCAAAAGCCGTCATGTGTTGGGGGGGGGGGGGGGGTGGGAGAGAAAAAACAGAGAGAGAGAGGACATTAACCAGTAATTCCAAAAGGGGTTCCTCGGGTTGCACGAATCCATTTCCCGAACAAGTGATTAAAAAATTCCGCCGGAAGCAGAAATATTAGAGCTACCCATGCAATGAAAATAACCCAAATCACGGACTTGAGAGTCCATTTAGTAGCCGATAAAAAAACGGAGGTCTTGTTGGTATCACCATTTCCAACAGCTGTAGAAGAAAGCAATGGAGTATGGACGGAGTGATTATGATCCATAGATGGATGGAAAGAAATGTGTGAGAACCCTGATCCTCACCTCGCAGGGCGCGTTGTTATAGACGAGGAAGGAAAAGAAGCCAAATTGAGTGGAACCCACGGCCAAAATGCTGTCAGAATATCAGCCATGCAGAGAAAACAGTACCACTAAATCACTTCCATCCGGAAGTGGAATTGACTAGTGTGGCTGTGGTGGGATTATATCCAACTTGAAACCACTGAACCAGCCTTGTATCAATGGCTCGAGCCATCCGGTCCACAGTCCACTAATAATGGATATAAAATAACAGGTTTAGGGGCAATTTCGCTTTAATTTTTTTTAAAATGGAACAATTTTATTATTATTGTTATTTCTAGTTAATTTTAATATTTTAATTAATCAAATATATTGAATTGATAGTTCAGGTACTATTTGATCAATTAATAATTAAAATTAACTAAAATAACGGCAAGAGTAAAATTCCTCTATTTTTTGAACTTGGGAAAAAAAATTACCCTTAGTCAAAAGTTTTAGGGTATAGTTAGTCATGACTCGTTTAATCAATACTATTACTTATTTTATGGGTACAATTAGTTATAACTAAAATAACTATCATTACTCATTTAGTCATGACTCATTTAATCAATATCATTACTCATTTAACGAATGTCATTACACTTTCAATCAATGTCATTACTTCCAAGCAAGGTTTAAAAAATTGGACTGGATTGGTTGGTCCCACCGATTCAACCAAGAGCTGGAACCTGGTCTGGTCCAAACCATCTAAAAACTGGGGGGAACCGGCTTAGGAGGGGGTTCAACCGGTCGAAGAGGGTTGAATCAGGGGTTGAACCGGCCAATCGAATGAGTTGAACTAGGGGTTGAATCGATCAAACCGGTATTTCCCCAAAAAAAAAACAAGAAGAAGAAAAGACACAAAAAAAAAGAAAATACTACCAATTTATTTATGAAATTTTAAAAATATATAAATATATTGTCACATATTTTATTATTATAAATGATATTTATATGTTTCTTTAATTTTTATGTCTATAAATAGTGTTATTTTATTATTGTCAATTAAATTATAATATTTTAATGTGACCCGTTCAACCCTCAGTTTAACCCGGTTGAACCCTGAACCCATGCCGTGACCGGTTCATTATTCAGTCCAGTTTTTTGTTCCTTGCTTCAAAATCAATACTAATATGCCTTTCATCAAATCATTACTCATTTTGTCATTTCTATTACACATTTCATCATTTACGTTACATATTTAGTCAATAACGTTAGACTTTTATTTTTATACTACATATATTTAATTGTGCATATATATATAAATATTGATGAGGCTATGGTAGGGGCCACCAAAGCCTCCTCATAATCAAGTGTGGTCAGTTTGATTCCCACTCCAACCAACTTAGTTGCAACTTTTTGACAAAAAGAAAAAACCTCCAAAAAAAAAAACACTCTTGCCAGCGCTTTGGCTAGCCACCAGAGGGCAATAGGCCTCCAAACGGCGGTGGTACTCCAATGAGTGTCACACCCGCACTTTTAAACCCTTGTCTTCCCTTAAGATAGCCCTAGGAACCACCGCCATATCCGTACATTGGAATAGAGAAAATAAAATTTCTGATCATTTCAAATGAAATAACTACTTTCTGTTATTACACTGAGACATATAAAATCCAGAAGATACAATATTGTTATCATTCATATGTACATGCCAAAAAAACAGGAAGCGGAAACACTTATAACTAAACTCTTTCTTTTCTCCAACCTCCTGTAGAGCCTTCACCTATATTGTAAAGAGGGTAAGGTTTCTTGAGAAACCTTAGTAGCAGAATCATAATTAAAAACCATGTAATACAATGCATGTCATGCTATATGCAATGTTCATATTACTCCTCTAGTGCCCTCTTTTTTGGCACTTACCGTACATAGGGAGCATGCACATGACTCTACCTCTATCACATAGCCAAGGTATATAAACAAGGAGTCATACATCTCATACATAACATGCTAACTCAACTAGAACACATCAAACAAGCATCCAACAAACAAGCAAAGCAATACAAGTTAAGGTTAGAGATTCTAGCTACCGTATACTCCTTGTGCAGTGTGAGAGCTCTGTTTCTCTATTTCTGACGCTATTGGATTGCTGGTTTACTTCTCTGTAATGCCTACACAAATCATGATATAGGGCATTATTGTATGCCTCTAACATTATACCTTCCCTATCTCTTTCCCTTAAGGTCATGGTTTCCTATTTCCCAGACTACATCCTTCCCCTATCAGTACCCCTCTGTAGAACATCTTATACAACCCATCAAGTCCAGGCCCCCTGCTGTTAGCTCATCCACATTGTCTATGCCGGGGCAATTAGACAGCATCTCCCCTTAGGAGTGCCCAATGAACTATCTAGACTTGACAGTTAGGCAGTATATCCCCCTTAGAAATCCTACCTTGGTCTGAGACAATGGAACAACACTTCCCCCAGGAAATGTTATCTTAGACCGGATAGTTAGACAACACCTCCCCTTAGGAAATGCTATCTTAGTCCTAAAAAATTTGGCAATACTTCCCCTTACGAAGGCTTATTTGGGTTAGGATAGTTAGACAGAACTTCCCTTTAGGTTCACTATCTAGGCCAGCTCAATCGAACAAAACCTCCCCTTAAAACTACTATAAACTACTAGAAAATAAAGGAATTCAAAATAGGGAAAAGAATGGAACTTATTTGTATCAAAGACTGTGTTAAGATTGCTCAAACTTCTTCCAGAAGAGGCTATACTCTGAAATGGGCAGGAGTTTTTTTTCAAGAGGGGGAGCACATTTTGGAGGTGAAGAGGAAGGGGGTATTTGTACTTAAGGTAAACAGGTCAAAATGCAAATATTTTTGAGTATTTAGGTGTAATTTTCTCAAAAGCTTTTAGGTCTTTTTCTCCCCTTTTGACATGTGCCCTTCCACACTCTTCTTCACATTTTTCATGTTATTTTTGCTGCTTTCTCACCAAGAAAAGGTGGAGGCCATGTTGACTGGGGCCTAGGGGATCCCTTGACTCAAATTCTACTTATAATCTTCCCCCTGTCGACCCAAAAACTAGAAAATTGCAAAAACTTATGTGCTTGTCTAAAAATTCTCAAAAATTACCTAAAATTCTCTAACAATGAAAAGATGCTACCATTAAAATTTCAGAATTTTTAGATGACTAGAATCTCCTAAAGAATTTTCCTTTAAAAACCCATTTTATTGGCAATTTACTGATTTCAAGGGTTTTTACTCGCATAACTGGTTTTCTTTTTAGATTTCAACCTCATCACAAATTCTCTAAAATAATGTACAAATTTTTCCAAATCCCAATCCAAAATATTGAGGTCCCTATATATCTGATAATATCAGTCTTTGGCTAAAATCCCGATTCGGCCAAAAATTATGAAAATATTTAAAAATTCATAAAAAATTTCCTTTGACCTCGAAACATCATTATGACTGTGCCATATTGTTTTGGATGCCATGTACTATTTTTCTGAGATTTTTTGAGAATTTTTAAAGCTCTCAGACATGTCCGCATTTCGACCTAAAACTTTGTGGAATTTTTTCCTCTTTGCACAAAGGTCTTTCCCTTGAATTCACTTCAATTGTTGTAAGATATCCCAGTTCTCTACAGACTGGGCCCTTTGTTCATCATGAATATCTCATCTAGACCTCAAAAAATATCAGGATGTTATAGCGAGGGTGCCTTTTTTTTAATTTTAAATAACTCAGGGGCATAATGGTAAATGTGTCAACTTTCCCAAAACCTAATTTGGTCTCTTGTCCCCTTATTATCATTTTGAAATGTTAGCATGCCTTTCTGAATTTTTCAAATTCAAATGGTATTTATATGAAATTTTTCCATTATATTATATTTGTTTATAGATTGTGTCAAATCTAATTAACGAGATGTTTTTAAACACGATTTAGGTGTATGTATATATAAGACAAGATCCAATACTACGAGAACCACTAATAATAAGACTTGATAAGATAAAATCTAACAAAATCTTAACGTATATAAGGCTTTGTGCACGCATCCGCTTGTGAAAAAGAAAAGGACGAAACTTAAGCTAAATATATTGTGTTAATAAGTTATTTAATTACCCTTCCTATTTTGTTACGGTTAATTGTAGGTTAAAATATAAGGAGAAAGACACAAAAAATATAATTAAAATAGGTAAAAGATAAATAAACTTTGTAAATGTTAATTAAGATAGTCAAAGTGTTAATAAATCTATTTTCAGTACCTTAATCCACAAAATTTATTTATCTTTTACTTATTTCAACTATATTTTTATATCTTTTTCCTTAAAATGTATGTGTATACTATGAGATTACTTGTATTTTTTTGTATAAACTCTTATGATGTAAATTAAGATTTGTAAATGATTATTATTATTGTTAGTTGTTAAAATGTTTACGTATATTTTGTAAATTCACTATACTTCCACATGTTATTTTACTTATAAATTCGTCTATAAATTTTCCCCAACGAATACAAGCACGATGAACTTGTAATCGTCGAGAGTAGCATAACCAAAAATCCGAGGCTGGTGGGTGAAAGGACCTTTATCCTACGCAGCGTAGAATATAAGCCCCACATTCACGGTTTCCTAATCCCGACACCTGCGCCCCTTATGGTACACAAAACCCACGAGTGGACCAACGAGCCAGCAAGTGGCCATCTTTATCCCACACGTCTTTGGTCTGCAATCTCTCTATTATATATCGAAATCAATCATCATCAAGATTGTTTTTATTATACTATTCTCGTTTATGCATATCACTTTTTTTATATAGCAAATGGCTGGTATTATTTGTGGTGAGTGATTTAATATATTTATTGAGTTTTGTGTGAAATGCGAGATTGGTCAACTTCATTTGAGGGAAAATCATATTATGATCCTAAGGAATAAAAAATATAGAAAAAAAAATCTCAATATATGATTCACTGTCTAAAAACTTTATAGCCTGTTTGGTTCGAATCTATTGAAGATTATTATTTTTTCAATAAGTAAATCTATTGGAGATTATTACATTAATCCTAATGTAATAAAATTATTATTGTATTTGGTGGGGTTTATGTAATGTAAAGAGATTATATTTTGTAATCTTAATTACATCAAATGGTGTAATTAAGATTACACGGCTAGAACTGATAATGAAAATGCAGACATCCTATAATCAAGTAAATAAGACATTATTGTTATTATAATTTTTTTAAAACAAAAACAATTGACCAAAGTGTCCACTCACAAACGTGGTTAAATATTAAATAATTGTCACCGTTAAATATTAAATAATTAATTAATAATATAAAGATTTTAAAAATATTCCCCCATTAAATTAATAATAATAGAAAAAATGACGAAGAAATACCATCTAAATGTTAAAAATTTCAAAAAACATGTTAAATAAGGGATATAACAGAGAAATACTTTAGTACCTATATGAGTTTTTTAAGTTTGGATCAAAGATCGTGAGTTTTGTAATTTACCTTACCATTCTAGTTATTTTCCTTAGAAATTATGTCAAAATATATAGGCATTGAGTTTGTCATTTACGTTATTATTCCAGTTATTTCTCTTACCAATTATGTTAAAATACACAAACATCAAGTTTGTTATTTAAGTTACGAGTTTTGTT
>JBAGKO010000015.1:27969654-27992880 GCA_037177275.1 Acacia concinna
AAATTAACCCTTTTTACCCCTAAAACAGCAAAATGCAATGCATGAACCCATGTAATCCAAAAGCTATAATTACAATGAACAATGAGGGTAAAAGTGTGCAATTTAGTAGGAAAACATTTAAGAAAACCATGTTAATATGGTGTCAGATCAATCCAACACATCTTCAAATGTTGGAGGATCATGCTTACCAAATGTCTCCACCCTCCTTGGGTAATCTCTGGGTCATCGATCACTTTCTCTAACTATACAGTTGGGTGGAGCAAGCCATTGAGGCTCTCTTGCCTGACCTGTACTTGCATGTCTTACCTGCTCTGTTACTGCTACTACCGCTATCGTATGATCTCTATGATGCCACTGACGAGCCTGTACTACTTTGATCTCATCCATCACCGCTTGTTGCTTATCCAAGCGATGCATGATCCTTTGCAAGGATCAACGGGAGCTTCAGGGGCTCTATCTTGATTCTCCCTTATCCTTACAGCTTGTCTATGTCTTACTATCTTAACTTTCCACAAAAAGAAACAGGAAACTCTAGGCTCATAGCATAACTATCTCTATCTCATATACACATCTTAAACAAGTATAACAAACATAAGAAGGCAATCCAACAATCAAGTAGAGCACATGAACAACAGAGTAACAGGCATGCCAAAACTTCTACTCTAATCCAAAAATATAACACCTAACCTATGGGCCCTTTATCTTACCATATTAGGGCTATTAGACCAACTATTATGACTTTAAGTTGGAAAAACAGGGATTGAAAATGTTCCTTTTTCGCTATACTATTCATCCACCTCTTACTTTTTACCAACTTTGAAAAATTATAACTAATCCTAGAAAAATCGATACGTCGTGGTTTCAAGTTCTTTGGAAAGCTCTTTCCCTCCTCTATGACGAAAAATAATCCCATCTCAAGATTACATGACATCTAGCACATGTAGCATCTCAAACATATACTATTCATATAGTGCTTTTACACTATTCATTTAGTCATTTTCCATTTTCTCTTGATTTTTGGCCTAACTTTAGGAATGCATAACTTCTACTATAAAACTTTAAATTTAAATGACATTATCTCTCAATTTATAGCTAAAAATATCCTTTATTAGCATGCAAAGATTCATTATTAGACTCATTCATTTGCTTAAAATATAGCATCCCAATTTCACAACTTCTTAGGCCAAGAATCATGCATCAAGTGACCATAAGGTGTCATGCCATGTCATACCTTTTCCTTTCATCACATACGTGCCACATTAACATAGCATCATAACATGTCATTACATAATGTGGCATACACTTTATACACATAAATATCTCTCTCTGCTAAATTTACATTCTAACAATACACAAGAAGCACACAACAATCACTAACTCTTATCTTCTTTGGGCTTTCACCTCTTGAGGAGTCGTCACCTCCATTATGAAGAGGGTAAAATTTCTTAAGAAACTTCAATTATAAGAATCACACATAACCATAACAATATAATTACAATTTAATAACTCTATTTAAATTGAATTGTGAATTATGATTTTAAAAACTACTGATTTTAGTTCTATCTAGGCCTATAGAACGACGATTAATAAGTTTGGCTTTGAATGCCCAAGGCCTAGTAATATGTTCGAGTTCCATAGTACTTACTTCCGCTTTGTTTTGAATAAGTTGTTCTATTATAATTAGCTTTTCAATATTTTGATTAAAACTATTAAAGAAAATAAACATTTTATAATTAGCTTTCAAACTTTTTACCAAGATAATATTTTACATTTAGATTTTAATTTTTTATTACCATGGCATATTACTTAAACATAGTTTAAAGGTGGTATAGAAATCAATGTTACAACCACCATTGTCCACAATCACCCAAGCCTGTCCAAGCTTTGCCCACATTGCCAAGATCTTGCTCAAGGGTCGCCCGAACCATGTCCAAGCTTTACCACCGCCTTTGCCCGCACCTGCCTCAACCTTGCCATTTATATGCATCGAAAATAATTTTTATGCCATATTAAACTTTCATGTCTTTAAGATAGAAAATTTGATGCTAACACAAATGCCTATTGGAGTGAGTAATTTAAATTAATTCCCATCAAGAGATTGGGGATAAAATCATTTTC
This sequence comes from Acacia concinna, assembly GCA_037177275.1. Classification (NCBI taxonomy): domain Eukaryota; kingdom Viridiplantae; phylum Streptophyta; class Magnoliopsida; order Fabales; family Fabaceae; genus Acacia; species Acacia concinna. The sequence goes on from JBAGKO010000015.1 coordinate 27,971,773, forward strand.
GTAACTATCAGCATAAGATTATCATACATGATTAATCCTTCATTTCAGGTTAAATTCAATATTTAAGAGTTACATAAGAAAAACTTACCGACAATGGCACACGAGAATATCACACACAAATGTGGCATTTCATAAACAGCAAACTAAATTTAATCTATACATGATTAAAGCATTACTTAGGCATCGGCCGACTTGGCAAGAAATATGAGGACGACGCATTTTATCCACCCAAAATTTTAATTTACACGGCACACAGGTAAAAAATTTCATCTCCCACAATATCATGTAAAAAGAACTACCGAACCTAGATATGAATAATGAATCAAAAAAACAAATCTAACAGATCATCTGAGCTGTATCTTCAAGTATGAAGAAGAAGCTGAATCGTGGAACTCCAGACTCTGAAACATTAGGCAGTAATTATTACCAACAATTTGCGAAACTTTGCTTTTTTGACACCATTAAATGGATTCGTCCCGAGGGCCAATTCCCTAACCTTGAATACGGTAATAAAAGTTCACCAAACTTTTGAGAATCTTCTAGACCAACATGTTCTCTACTATTTAACTAGTGCTTGGCCACAAGGAACTCAATTTGGCTGCAAGTTTGGCGCTTTTATAATCCTCTCTAAGCTGGATAAATCTGAAAAGTAGACAATTTTATCATCAAACATGAGCGACACAAAATCTTTAAAATGGAGGAAAACGAGCTGCAAACAAACTTATGGAATTAATTGAAAAATGTTTAGAAGTTGAGGGGATGAAGTTTTTATTTCTTCTTTATTACTTTTTTTTTTCAAAAAGCATTAAAAATTCATGTTTGACCATGTCTTCTGAATTTATACATAATGTTTTCTTTTGAAATTGATGGGCCCAATAACTTTTGACCGAGAAATCTAAAGGCCTATTAGAAAGGAACAAAGACAAAACGAGAGTACAAGATGCTGGCCACAAGGAAGAAAAGAATAATTGAGTGCAAAGTATCATCAGGGGAGTTAGTGGGGAGAAGTGGAGGAAAGGGAGGGCGGGGGTGTGTGATTCCAGATTTAGAGGTTTGAGTGAGAGGACAGCTGAGCCAACTATAATGATTTTATACCATTTTCTCTGCCCCACGAACTCTTCCAAATCATGAATCTTAACCACACATCAATCTCAATATACTCATCTCAGTTATCCAACTTTACGTTATTGTTGTCCCTTTAAAGCCCAATATTTACTACCCTAAAGCATTCTCAATTTCATTTAAGTTTCCTTGAAGCTTATTTGGTACCTTTGGATCACAAATAACTTAGTTGTGGCCTTTCTCTTCTCCATTTGAACCACCCAGCGTTTAGAAAAAATGGAAGGAATCAAAATTGAGAAGATTCAATGGTAGAAAATAGAACACATACCTGAAGAAGATTCAATCAAAAGAAATAAAAGGGAGTTATATTGTTGGGGGATATTAGATCATCAACTCTCAAGGGAGTAGAGAAAGGGAACAAACGTCAAGTTAGTAGTCATCCTGAGCTGCAAAGAGCATTCAAGGAGAACACAAATGCAGAATTTGAGTTGATGTTGGCACCAAAGGAGTTGGGGGTAGAATGCGGGAACATTGCATTCATGGTGACAAAATGTTTTTTGGGTACTAGCAGCTGCAACAGTTTCAGGCAACAGTGAGTTGACAAACATGACAGCGTCGGGCAGAACAAAAGTGCTATTGCATTGGGTAGGGCAAATTAAAAGAGGAAGAAGCTCAAAATGCTGGCAAGAAAGGGATTCTTTGGGGGGTAAATGGGCCATACTTAGTACAAGTAACAAATAGGCCCAACAGATTTCTCAGGTCATAATCAAACCTCCCCATTATCACCTACAGATTTCTCAGGTCATAATCAAACCTACCCATTATCACGAGGGTATCCAAGTTTGTGACCCAATATTCGAAACCACCTGGAGGCCAACATTCTGAGCACAACAGAGCGCAGCATTCTGCCGCCCGCGTGCCCCTGCCAGTGGGGGGGGAGGAATAGAGTGTTGTCATTACCAACAGTGCCAAGCAAATTAGAAAGATATGCCCTGCTGCTTGACGCCAATACAACCAGAAAAGTACCATAGGGTGTTTTGGATGAATAACACGGGTAGGAATCAGTACACAAGGTTCTTCCGGTTGCTGTTTGTGGCAAAAGATGAAGATAAAACGTGGACCATGTCAGAGGTGCCTTTGAATTCTTTCCATGGTGATGCAACAAAAAGTAGCAAGTTAATACCCCACCCCAACTCTAGCATGAAACTGGGGATGAGAATTGAGAAATGGGCCCGTTTTGTAGGCGAGAACCAGTTCTCTGTGGAACCCAGTTCCATCCAAAACTGACAGGTTCCAGTGTTCCACACCCATACCATAGGAACCCAATTCCACATCCATGGAACTGTGTAAAGTGAATATTTTGCCCCCATAACCCCTCTCCTTGAAACAGCCAATGAGGAAGGCGCAGGTGATGTACAACAAGAAGAGTGGAGGACATGACATCTTTCATCCTTCATACTTCGATCTGCAATCTTCCGACACGGAGGAGGTAATTTAACTTGACAATGACCACAATAGCCTTTGTTGTCTTCACTCTGTCTTATCCTCCTTCCCCAAACTCCCAATGCATTCTGGTTCCTAGCCTTGGAGTTCGTGTTCATGGTCCTCCAAGCCATGAGTTCACGTTCTCCTTCTCAACATATGGGTATTTCAATTTCTTCTTTCTAATGGTTATCTCTTTTGGGTGGCATTGGGTGAAAGTTTCTGGCCATGAGGATGCTGCCATCTGGAGAAACATGCAGAACCGGAAGGAGAATAAGGAGCATTTCCATTACCTGGTGTTAAACATGAAATATAATTTTGTGGAAAGAATGTGAGCATGAGTGATTTGCACGTGGGGTTTCTATATGTGCTTATTTTGTTGCTCAGATGCTTTGCATTTTTTACCAGTGGCAGTAGACGTTCTGTTGGTCGATGGACTTTCCAAGGGGAGAGTTTTCTCCTCTTTTTTTTTTGGCTTGAGGGTATTTTGGTATTTTTGTATTATAATACATATTTTAATTAAGATTTTATATCTCACTTCCTCAATCATACCAAACACGCTTTAAAACCCACTTCCACCTCCAATTCCATTTCATTCCCACTTCCAATACCAATTCCATCTAAAACTCTTCCAGCATACCAAACAAGGCATTATAGATTTACTTTGTTAATTTTATATTCGGGTTCTTGGGTTCCATCAGAAATACGAGAGTATCTTTCTCTAGCAACAACAATCAAACTCCTTTAGGGTATGGAGATGTATGAGGGCATTATATATCAAAGCCATTCAAGACATATGAGGGGTAACAATTAGTGTTAGAACGTCTGAAGGTGAGACAAAGGATTTTCCTATAAGGATTGGCCTACTTCAGATATCAGTTTTGAGTCCTTATTTGTTTAGCTAGTGATAGATGTTCTAACTGAGCTTATCAAAGAAAATTCCTAAATACGTGCTTTTTGCAGAAGATATAATTTTGTTGGCTGAATCTTGGGAAGAAATTAATTCTAAACTTGAGATGTGGAGATGGACTCTAGAATTGAAAGGGTTCCATTTGAGTAGGAGCAAAACATAATATATCCATTGCAATTTTGATAAGCGACAAGCTAAAAGTGAAGTGAAAGTTAAATTAAGGGGGCAAGTCACCCCACAAGTGACAAAATTTAGATATTTGGCATCAATTGTACAACAAGATGGTGAAATTGATGATGTTAATTATAGAATTTAAGCTGGATCTACTGACTTATTTGTGATCGAAAAGTACCTAATAAAGTAAAAGTTTGTTCTATTCCACTGCTATAAAACTAATAATGCTATATGGTAGTAAGTGTTGGATTTTCAAAAAACAACATGAACATAAAATGGGAGTAGCCAAGATGGGGATTTTGAGATGGATGTGTGGTCATACAAGAAAAGATAAGACTCGTAACGATTATATGCGCGACGAGTTGAAGTAACCTCTACTAAAGAGAAAATAATATAAAATCATTTGAAGTGGTTTGGACATCTGCAAAGAAGGCCATTAAGTGTACCAATAAGGAAGGTTGATCAAGCAGTATGAAGTCCTGTAAAAAAAGGTCGAGGGAGGCCGAGCGAGCATTCAAAGAGATCATAAAGAGGGACCTTCTGGTTAATAATCTTTCTAAAGATCTATTTTTCAATAGAACGCAATAGCGTTGTGCGATCCATGTAGCTGACCTCACCTAATAGAATTAAAGCTCTATTGTTGTTGTTATAGGGTATGTAGATCAATGAGTAAGGCCTAATAATAAATAAAACCAATACTCCTCAAGATAGAAACAGCAATAAATTTCAACGAGTTAATATAAAGCTTAATCAGTAAATTGTATTCCAAGTAATTGATAGATGTCATAGAAGTCAGATGCATTATACCGTTGTGCATCTTTCCGAATGCTAGGTGTACCCTCAAATAAACTTGAAAGGCTTTCAGGAGCAACAATGAAGACATTGGCCATTCTACACGAAATGTTAACAAGTCCACATCAAAGAGGCGAACAGACTTCAATATGAAAATCTTTGCAAAAGCTGTGAAACTTACATGCCAAGCAATTCAAATTTCTCATCAACAGATGGGGCATTGAAGCTGCGCACAAATTCTCCATATTCAGTTATGTCACGCTTCAGTCGCAATCCACCACTGCAAAGAGTTAGATCAGAGTGACTGAGACAGCTGGTGCAAGGATGGTAAAATGTTTCATGTACCAAACCATACAAATAAGCTTTTTATATAGTTCGCAAAGTGGGACATTGGTTGATCTTGATAAGCCATGAGTTACATACAAAACAAAGGAATGCAAATATATGCCATAAAAAAGTTCAGCCATGCAAAAAAAACACACTTGCACAAAATTATAAATAACGATATTAAACCAAAATAACATTCTCCCCGTTGTCACAAGTGACTCAAGAATACAACAATGAGAAACGCAAATGATTTGGTGCTGGGGACAGATCGTTATTGAATTAGAGAGTCATCTCACTCACAGTATGATTATTCATATGAGAGTGGCTACAATATATATAGGCTCAAAGTAGAGCAATCATCGGTGAGAAAATAAAGAGAGGAATACAATCAATCAAAATAAAAATAGAATTGCAAGAAATCAGATCCCATGGTCTTTGGGATCACAATCAGATCTTGGTCAAATGTCAAATCCCTTAATTCTAGGATAAAGATTGTGTTATTCTAGATTAGGAAGGTTTCTTGTTTTTTTAATTGATTTCTGATTTGGTTCTGATTGTACTCATTAATTTCTCTCCTCCTCTTAAGTCTACACAAGTGCCAAGGAATTGACCCCAACGTCTTGGGTTTTGCGGAAGGCTCCTAGGGTCTGTGATAGACGACAAGTGGAGGAACACTGCCATCACAAGGACGATCTGAAAGCTCTGATCGGTGATTCCCTGAAGGTCTGACCGTCATCCAAGTCGCACGTGTCTTACGCACCTCCTTTGCTCTAGCAGGTGAGTTCATGAGCCGAGGTCATCCTCCATCCACTTCTACAATTTCTGCTGGGAAATGAATTCTCCATCCTCCCCCTCCCCCTCCCCCTCTCTCTCTCTCTCTCACACACACACCAGTTCTCTCGCTTCTGTAGCTGGCAGACAAAAGCCCCAAGATCTGATACCATATTGAATAAGAGAGTAATCTTTCTGAGTATTATTATTATTATTCATATGAGAAAATGGCGACAATTAAACTCAGAGTAGAGCAATCATCAACGAGAAAATAAAGAGAGGATTACATTCAATCAAAATCAAAACAGAATCTTTCCTAAACTAGAAGAGCTACAATCAAGGAATTTCGAAAATAATGTTAGAAATCAAGGGCTGATTTGCAACAATCATAAATATTGTCAGCATTACAACTGGAACAGAAAAACATGTACCCAATTTCAGTAAATTAGAATAATTAAGGAATGTAAGATTCAAACCAACTACCTTGGATTAAACGTAAACTTCTGCCAATGATTTAGCAGCATCTTATGCAAGCGGTTTCCCTAAAAGCAGAGTTCACCATATTATGAACTGGATCATATATCATATTTAGAACTAATGCTTCAATCAATTAAGATCTACCATCCCCATTTTAAACCTCACTGTATCACGATGCATTCAAGATTAACAATCTAATGCAAAACTGTGGGAGTATCTTTTATTTATCATCTAGTTTTACTAGCTTTATTAGCATCAGAGTATGTCATCAGATGTGCTCTCTTCTCCTTTCTGTCAATTTAAACATGTGACATATGCGAGGACCCTTTTCCTCAAATCCAACATGACACTATGAATATTGACTATTCGGATGCACTCTGCCAAATATAAAATTTGATACAGGAAAACCAAACTAAATAAAATTAATTCGTATTAAAATGTAAAAATTAATAGCATAAATAAAATTAACTCAATTTCCCCATTGATTTAGTTTGTAGCTTCTTTTTGGTGAAATCTCTACTGAAATAGCAGAGAGACAGCGGTGGATTATTGAACATTTAACATTCTTTTTCCATTGTCTGATTTTTAGGGACACAAGCTAATCCTACCCTTTTGTACATTTCTTCTCTCTCAATATAGTTCTTTTCTTATTAGAAAGGAAAACTGATAGACAACAAAACTAGAAATATATTCACCCTTTTGTTTAATATAATCCTTATTAGACACTACATGCAAGAAGCCTGTTCTAAAAAGGCAACTTCCAACTTGTAAAACTCCATTATAAGATCCAATACTCTTACACATTAAATCATTTTATCCCTCAATGATATATTATGCTAGTCCACTTATTTTAATTTGTTGAACCAGCAACGAGCTTTGGAAATTTAAGTATAATACCAACTCAGTCAGGAATGCTTGTTTGTTAAGGCCTTCCAGTGCAGTAAATGCAGACTCCAGCACACGAGAAAGATATGCAACAACTCTGACCAAGAAAACCAAACATCACCATTAAAGATAAAGAAATTAACTTCTTTACAGAAACAATTGTAAACATGGCTCTCCCACACCATAAGTAATGGCATCATAAAAAATTGTTCATCATGTTAAAATCTAGAAGTTGTTCCAAGTTCACATCTATACCTAGAAATATCGGCAATGAAACACACACTAGTTTAAGTTATTCAATTTATATCAACCTCGTGCAGGCATTGGTCGGTCGATGGTCAGGAGCCATCCCATCATCAGGTGATCGATAATCTGTAGCCTTTTGTTCAGCTGAGAGTAACCTCTCCACCTAAAGAGCAATTTGGAAGATATGTCATTTCAGGATGCAGGCTTTACAGAAGTATAAGAACTAGTGACACCCAAACCAGGAAAAAGAAAACTATTTGCCAATACATGGATTGTGATGGGTGTAAGCATTGTGTGGTATATGTTAGGAAAAAGTGTTGAAGACCCATGATTGTTGCCAGGATTAAAACTAGAATTACTGTCGAATAATACAATAAATGTGAAAAGGATAGGCAATCTGATCAAATTGTGTACATTCGTAGTTTATCAGCCCTCATTAAAATAGACAGATCCTATTCTACTGTATATATGTACCCCAACTGTGATTGAATAATACACAAGAATTGTTCCATTCTGTCACCGTTGTCTTCATATTATCAAAGTAGGGGTTGATGTCTGATTCTTTTGATGTAGAGATGTAATCGAATACTTAGCCAGAGCTGATCCCCAAAGTGTGTAACACCTGCCACTGAGAGTTCCTTTGCAAACGGTGGTTTATGACTGATTAGCACTATACAGAGACTATTTTCCTTTTCTCAGTAAAACCTTACCTCCATTAGACTTACACTCTTGGGGATTTATGCCTGAATAGCACTATACAGAGACTGCCACTACCAGATTGCTATGCAGATATTGATCATATGTTAGAACTAATAGAACTTCTAGAAAACACGTGATGTCAGAAGAATAGTCAAGTCAAGAGGTATAGCAGACATCCACTTGCCATCATATATCAAATCTATAACGACTTAAGAATAGTTCCAATTTGGCATTTTTCAATCTCAGTCTTTTCTCTTTTACATTCTTTTCCTTGTAACAATTCTCTCACTTTATCACAACACAATTATGTTTCTCCCACAAAAATTTTACTTCATTTTCTCTCTCTTTAGGGTTGTCACATTTGCTCAGGCTCATATTTATTCCATGGACTGCAAAGGAGAAGATCTAGTTATATGTAAAATGCGTTGCAATCAACTGACCTCAGCCATCACTGTTTCAATGCACTGTTGTAATCCTTTATAAGCTGCAGACTCTGCAGTGGACATTGCTGTGGCCATTTCTTCACAGGAAGCAGCATGGGCACCGTCCACAGGGAGCAAAAGCCGAGATATAGAATTTGCAAAGTACTATGGAGAAGTAATCATTTTAGTTCACAACGGGGTTCACTTTAATAGCAAAAAATATAAATAATAAGAGACCAAGATCCTCCTTCATACTTGTTGAATAATAGCCACACTACTACCAGAACGTTGTACAGCAACCATGAATGATCTGAAACTGCTTTCACCAGCAGCAGCAGCAGCCTCAGCCTGAATATCAACCAATTAATATAATGTTCAGTTAATTGCATTTGTGCCCTATGCAAATATGACAAAAGTAGATTATTTGAGAGACAAGCACATAAGGAGTTCATATAATTACAGCAGAGGCTGCTGCAGCAGCCACTCTTCGGCTGACACTTGTACCCAGTACAAATCTTTCCCTCAAACTAGCAGCTTCAGTCAGGCTGTCTCGAGCTCGTTCAAGGCCATCAGATATATATTGACTAACCTGCAAAGGGAAAAATCAACAACCAAGAATGCTGAGCTCCAGCTACAAAAATTTAAAACAAACCTCAATGCTTACAAATTTAAACTTACTTGATCCAGCAGGCAAGTGAACACTGCTTTTACATTGGTTGCAAGGGTGGAAGGCTGAAAGAGGGGAAAAATCAATAGCACAGGCAAAGAATTAAAAAGTCTCATTAAAATGTCCTCAAGCCTAAATATTGGTTGCTTAGGTAAAAAGGAACAAATTATTGGTTGCCAGTTAGGTGACGATTGTGTTGACACCATGTTGAGAAAATAAGAGCAAAAGTATATGGAGAATAGGGATGCTCAATAACTCAGTTACTATGTATATATGTTGTGAGAATAAGAGCACGAGTATAAGGAGAATAGGGATGCCCAATAACGCAGTTACTATGTATATATGTGCAATAAACAGATATTCTGATATTGAACACCTAATTTCAGAAAATATCCAAACCAGTAACCCCAAACTCATTTAACAATCTTTTCCTATATGATGCAAGGGGTTTTGAAATTATTGAATGGAGGTACCGTAAATCTTGTGGAAATTCCACGACGGCAAAGTTGGAAAAAAGAAAGTAAGCAGCCCCCAATAGACAGTTACTTTCATTTGGCAAGGGATAATTAATTCAATCACTGGTTTGGCAAAGGAAAATTAATTCCAAAAACAATTCATATCAAGTTGCATGAACAGGTAATTACCTGAGATGAAAAGAGATTGCATCTCAAAATTGCTTCTTCATTCCAGCGCACAAATTCTGTCACAACAGTGACAGATATCTGCTGGTGAGAAGAAGCTACTGAAGCTCCTTTTGAGCGTCCAATTGTCCCAGAGGAATCAGATGTTTGCTGGCCTTCAGCTCGTAGTTCCTCCATCTACATTAATTATGTCCAATCAAGCTTTTTGCCCCATGTCCAACTCAAAATGGCCAAAATCTATATACGAAGAAATTGCAAACCTTCACTTGATATAATTGTCTAAGAGACGCCTGTTCATACTCTGGGTACTCATCCTTGTGATTTGAAAATAAGGATTCTGTGAGACCTGAGCCATCAGAACAAATGTGCATTAATAACCTAAACAGAATTTCAATTAAAAAAGCACCAAGGTACACAATGGTAGAGCATACAGTTATAATTATTTGGAAACAAGTTGCATTTAAAAATGACAAAATGCATATATGCCCTTCACCAGCTCAAAAAGGTTAACTATGGTAAACTAGAGAATGTCAAGTTTGGAGTAGAAAATATAAGAAATTCAAGAGACCGCAGCAGGGCTTTCAAAGCAACAGAGATAATGAAGATGGTGAACTTAGGAATGAACCAGCTCAAAAAGGAGCAAAGATGGTCAGGAAAGATAGAATTCCCCAAAATTCCAACATGAGGATGTTTTGGGTTGGCTTTTGCAGTGTTAGAGATACAAACGGGGTTGGAGGAGGATTTAAGTTGTATTCTGGGAGATCCCGATATCAAAGGAAGTTCAAATATGCCGAGATCACATCTGATTCCACTGAGATATTAGGATCTATTTATTAATTCAATTGTTCGTCAATATATCCCACGTAACAGTCTCTAAAATCTCGTCTGATCACAGTGGGATTACAATAACAATATTAGTTACCTCTTGTGTGTGTGTGTGTTATGATCAATGTAGTAAAATTCTCGACACTACACCGTTGACTTTCATGGTATCAGACCATTTTCAAAACCAACAATGAACGATTCCTCAAAAATAAATAAGGGGTCAAGTCCCTAGCTTGCGTCACACAATCTAATGATGTCAATGGCGCCCTATGCCCTATGCACTATGAAAGGCGGGCCTTGAAAGCCTAACAGTCTCTAGTGTCCGAGAGAAACTCACTAACGAGAATTACTACGAATGGGTTCAGTTTGTCAGCTTCGCCCTTAAAAGGCCATGAAAAATTTGGCTACGTCACCGGCAATACTCCATCTCCAGTACCCACAAACCTAAAAGGCACGGAAGTATGGCAAGCCAATGATGCCTTATCTTGTTCGTGGCTAGTCAATTTAATGGCCCCTGTTAGCAAGCATTACTTTATGTTTATGTCCCACTGCCCAAGAGATGTGGGAGGGTGCTCATGAAGCATATAGTGGTGGTGGCAATTCTTCTTATATGTTCGACCTCAAGTCCAAGGTATGGGATCTTAAACAAGGCACTCTTACTTTAGGTGACTAATATCTTGCCAAAAGCACTCTTTGGTAGGAACTTCCCTGTTGTGCTTCCCAAGCCGCCAATCATGCCAGCCGGATCAAGAAGGAGAGCCTCTTTGAACTCCTCATAGGTCTGAACACTTCATTTGATGATATCTTTGGTCGAATCCTCAGTCAAGAACCTCTACCATCAGTTCGGGTGGCCTTTGCCCTTCTCAGGAATGAAGGGTCTCGGAAGAAAGTGATGCTCAAAGCCACTCCATCACCCTCAATTAGTGCTTTGGAATCATCTGCCCTTGCTGCCTGTACCAATGACTCTCGTCCTCCTAAGAATCACCCCTTTTGTGACCATTGCAAAAAGGTCGGTCACTTTAAAGATAAGTGCTGGGATATTCATGGCAAAACTTCTGGTTGGAAATCATTACACTGCTCTCTATGTTACAGCCATGGCCCCATCGTAACAGAAGGTAACTTCTTTAAGGCTCTATCTATTGTCCAAGGTCTTAGCACGTCATTGTTCAATCATAGAAGCTGGCGCCTCAAATCATGTCTAATGATGCATCTCTCTTCGTATCCTATACTCCAACTACAACATCAATGACAATTAAAATTGCTGACTTCGTTGTTGCTGGTTTTGGAGGTGTTAAAAAGTTTTTCCAAACAGAAAATTCAACCTATCATATTCCAGCCAATTAGCCCATGACGAAAGATGCCATGCTGACTTCTTTACTACTCGTTACATTTTTCAGGACATATCCATCGAGACAACAATTGTCATTGCTAAGGAGCATGATGGACTCTACTGCCTGATGAAATTGATCTTTAGAGTATTAGTTTTGGTAATAAAATGTCTCTCCTTAGGATTAGTAATTTGGAGTTGTGGCACAAACGGTTAGGCCACCTTAATCTTCATTACTTGTACATCCTTTTCAAGCATCCGACATTGTGCATCTCAAACTTTTACTACCATTCATAGCGAGATATGTGAACCCTCCCGAATTCCAAATTGTACAAAATCCAAATGGTTTGTAATGTTCATCAATGGCCACACATATGTTAGTTGGGTTTTTCCTTTTAGAAGATAAATCCAATGTACCAAAAACTTTCATTGATTTCTACCAAATGAAACATGCATTTTCAAACAACAGTAAAAGATTTACAGTCTGGTAATGAAACTGAATACTTCAATAGTACCCTCTCCACATTTCTCAAAACAAATAGTGTTGTTCACAAAAGCACCTGCCTATACAGCCCCCAACAAAATGGCATCAATGAACACAATAACCGTCATATCCTAGATGCCATAAAAGCACTCATGATCAGCTCATCTGTTTCCAAGCTCCATTGGGGCGATGATATTCTTACCATCGTCTTCCTCATTAACTGCATTCCCAGCAAACCCCTATCCTTTAAAACACCCCTACAAACTTTGCAACATCATTACCAACTGCCATACCTTGAGAATAACCTTCCACTTTAAGTCTATGGATGCATCACCTACGTCCACCTTCACCATGCCACAAAAATTCATCTTCAAGTCCTCTGTTGCATCTTTTTGGGTTACTATGCATCCCAAAAATGCTACAAGTGCTATAACCCATTTCCAAATGACTTTTTGTCTCCTGAAATGATACCTTCCATGAGGACGTCCCCTTCTACTCCCTTTCTTCAATTCAGGGGGAGAATTGGAGCGAATTTCAAATACCCTTGAACCAAAACTCCATGTTCTAGCAGAACTCTACATATCCAACTGAGTACCCATCGAACATGTCACTAATAACCCAGTGCCTAATAATGAAGAAATAACTAACCCAAGGGGAGACAAGGGAGATGACAGTGATTGCAACCTCAACAAGTGGAGACAGACCTATACAAGAAGGCAACAAAGTCCTAGTGAAGCCCCTCAAGTTCATAGCACATGCCAAGAGTCGAGACCTATAATAGGTACAAAGGAAGAACATGGTGAAGAAAATGATCTGCAAATGGAGAGTTGTAGAATTGAGAATAACATTGATGATCTTGACCCATCAATTGCCATAAGAAAACAGCCAAGACCCTGCACACAACACCTGATAGAAAGATTTGTCTCATATCAGCACTCTAGCTAAATATTATGCTTTTGCTTCCCAAGTTGATGGAGTTCGTAGATCTACTCAAAGGGAAAAAACCAGGTGGCTGCAAGTAGGTATTTACTGCAAAATACAAGCAGATGGGAGTCTCAACAAGTTTAAAGCACACCTTGTTGCAAAAGGTTTCTCCCAAAAATCTATGGGATGGAAGATTCTCAGGTAAGAAAGCAAATTAGGTATCTGAGCTTAAAGATCCCTTTACATACTCAAATAGTCCCCTCGGGCATGGTTCGAAAGATTTACTCAAGTCTTGAAAAAGCAAGGATACAATCAAGGACAAAGTGACCATACCATGTTCTTCAAACACAAGAAAAAATGGTTGTTCTTGCAGCTTATGTTGGCAACATCGTATTGACCGGGGATGATAAAGAGGAAATTGATCAAATTAAAAGGGCATTGAATTAGGAATTCCAAGTCAAAGAACTTGGCTCTCCAAGACATAGACTGTTATTCAAAAAATCTACTCAGAGAAATGTAGAAATGTTCATAGATGCAGATTGGGCAGGTGATTAGGAGGACAAGAAATCAAAGTGTAATCTTGTCAACTAGAGAAGTAAGAAACAAAGTGTGCTAGCAAGGAGTAGCGATGAAGCAAAATTTCAATTAATAACACTAGGGATTAGTGAGTGCATATGGTTAAAGCGAGTACTTGAAGAATTAAAGATGAGGATAAATCTTCCAGTCAAACTCTACTCAAACATGGCAGCAATCAATATCTCATACAACTGGGTGCAACATGATAAAACTAAACATGTTGAAACAAATTGACACTTCATATGGGAAAAATTTGACAGTGGGGTTATCAATCTTAAGTACGTTCCTTCTAGACAACAAACTGCTGATATGCTTACAAAGGGATTGGCTAAAGATAAGTTTGATTACCTTATTGGCAAGTTGGACATAATAAACATCTATGATCCAAATTGAGGAGGGGTGTTGGAGAGATTTTTTGATCTATTATTAATTCAATTGTTTGTAAATATATCCCTCACAAAAGTCCCTGAAAACTCATCTGATCACAGCGGGGTTACCCTAACAAATATTAGTTATCTCTTGTATATATATTATTATATGATTAGTGAAATAAAATTATCGAGGAACAATTCAAGTACACTGTTGGTTTTCGTGCACACAAAAGAAGCTCTTAAATAGACAGAATAGATGTAGGGAATTGTATTCCTTTCATGATCGAATACTCTGACGCATTATAAGAGATGGGAACCTCTATAAGCGTAGAGACCATGAGCTAATGAGGACTTACAATAGAATTCCTATAGCAAGGGAGTAAAGATAAAGTGCAAAGCTGTCATAGCTGCACTTTTTTCATTATTAGGTTTTAAAAGAGAAAATTATTTTCAGATCTATCGGAAATATTTGACTTTTTATGGGCATATTTGTAGTAATGTATATTTTTCTTGGCTCTTGATATGCAATTGTGAATTCTCATCACATTTGACCAATAAATATAGGCCTTCTCTCTTACAAATGGAATAGAATATCCATCAAAGAATACATCTCTCTACTTTTGTTCTAAAATCTTTCCATAGAGAAGTACAAAAGTCTCAATCTCTCCCCTCCATTTTTCTCAAAAAGGTCCCATGTATTACTAGGAAACATTTCTCGTGTTCTACCTGTCAAAAGCACCACACAATTAGGCATAGCACACCTTCTAGCATTATCAACATGAAGGTTCTTAACCTTGGTTCCTCATCTAGCTTATTTGGAAAAATAGGAACAAGGCACAAAGAGAGGACAGGAGAAGGACTTCAAAGTACTATTATATTCGGAAGTTTCAAAAGTGAATTGGAGGGATAGGAGCTAACCCCTGGAAACCCCTTTAGAATCATTTCCTCTAATTTGGGGGCTTCTATATGTTACCTACTAATCCTTCATTCCCTTATTCTTGTTATATTTCCTATCCTCTACGTAAAAGGATAAGAGAACAATGAAGAGATTTGAAAACATACATAACTTGTAGCAATTTCAAGTTAATTTATTACCCTCAACATCCAAGTCACCGCATCCCATAGCTTGTAGA
Source organism: Acacia concinna (assembly GCA_037177275.1). Taxonomy (NCBI): domain Eukaryota; kingdom Viridiplantae; phylum Streptophyta; class Magnoliopsida; order Fabales; family Fabaceae; genus Acacia; species Acacia concinna. The sequence goes on from JBAGKO010000015.1 coordinate 27,986,968, forward strand.
TCTCTAGCAAGTTCTTGTGTCTTTTCATATGCCACTGCCAGCATTCTGAGATACTGAGCCCTCAAATCAAGTGTAAATCAAATCAACATTATCTTGCCATCTAAACTGGAGTTAGGGTAAATAATAATGAAGAAGTCAGTGTTGCAGTACTCACTAATAGGAGTCCACCTTCTGCCATGGTAGGAAACTTTACAAGAGATGGCTTCAGTAATAATTTATCCAAAATTGAAGTGACTCGCTGCTCCAAAACTCGCTACATACAGAGATACAAGAAAACCAACAAAAAGTGATGATGAGAAAGTGACAGACCCTACTCTCTTTTAAGGATAAAGAATGAGGAACCCGACTCTTGGGTACCTGAACTAAGATTGACATGACATCGTTTGAAGAAGGGAATACTGCAGTTATTGTCGCTGCTTCTTTACGAACAGTATCTGCAACAGACTGCAATATTATTACTAGTTCAATGAAAAATTATAGTTTTTAAGCAATAGAAGTTGTAATGCGTCAAACCTGTGATTTCTTTGTACAATGCTGAAAGACCACGAGCAACGTTGCTAGGACTAGCCTGTGCAACCTGATCGCCAAGAACCAACCTGGTGTCGGCATTCATAATTTCCACATCAATAAACATTGGACGTGTTGCCACATAATGTTGCATGGCACTTGTACCCCGGTTGAACTGCATTACAAAATAGGTCGATAACTAAAAATAGATAGATAAATAAAAAGGTAAAGCATGCAATAAATATATGATATCCTATTACTGCACTCATTTTTCTTCAACCCAAGGAACATATATTGAATGCATAAGAAGCAGAGAAGATAAATGTCACTGACAACTATTAGAGTACTAAATGCATCATACAAATCCAAAAGTCAAGGCTTTAAATTAGTTTATAGTTGTTGAATATGCCAATTGCTACCTATACAAATGGCATTGTTTTCAAATCCAATACTTTGTACCATATACCTATGGTTTAAGATGTTGCTCTAATATCACTGATGTAGAAGAAAGGTAGGCACTAGAGAAAGGGAAAGAGATGGGGAAGGATTAGAGGTACAAAGGGTAGAGATGGGAAAAGAATAGAGGAATAGGAAATTGAGTACTCCCATCAACAAACAACACATGGCTTACAGGGTCCCTCCTCCTTATCTAATAACAGCAGCTTTCCTTAAGATAACAAAAGAACAACATTAACTTATCATTTCTCAGTCAACTATAATTATCACAACACTCCATGGCCAATTAAGTACAACAATCATTGGTTACCTGAGACAAAATTTTCGCACATTCCGCCATTGTGGACAATTCTCTTTTATGTGATGCTGCATCAAACCGAGCCAACAACCTATTCTCCAACTCTGCAAAGACAAAGAAAGAATATGAAACATACACATAGCATGAGCACCCAAACCTAGTATTGAAAATCAAATGAAATCAAGGTATTAATGATAGAAATAATGGAAATCAGAATATTAATACTATCTTGTAAGAGTGAAATACTCTTTGATTTCCAGCCAATATGGTATTAGAGAGCAAAGAAACAGAGAGAAACAGTGAGCACAAAGTGAAACACGAGAGAGAGAGAAAGTGAGAGGCGAGTTCAGATCTAGCCAAGTAAGGTGAGTGGGATGACACCACCCACCCAAAAGTGACCAAAAGCCACCAACTGGCATTTCCCGAGGGTTCAAGCTCATTCTGACTGGTGCATGAAGCACACACGTTATCACAGTCCAGGCGTATGAGGTCACAGTCACCAACGCATGAACCCATAAGCCACTGAGAATGACGTTTTCCAGCGATCTTTTCTGCTCAAAAATAGATCCTTCCCAGTTTTCTCCTCTGTTTGGATTTGTTCCTCCAAGTTTGAGCAAGACAAAAGGTAATCCTAGTGTCTTCATGTCAGGTACAAACTCATCTTTTCAAAATTCATCCTCTTCTTTTATTTCTTCTTCTACAAGCACTATGGCACTAGATTTCTCAGAAAAGCAAATTATGGTTATCAACCATAAGTTCAATGGAAGAAACTATCTTTAGTGGTCCTAAAGCATGCTAAGATATATTTGTGGCAAGAGAAAGGAGAAATATATTAATGGAGCAACACCTCAACCCGATTCTGATGATCCAACCTTTGACACTTGGGTTGCTAAAAATAATCAAGTTATGTCTTAGTTATGCAATTCTATGACTCAGCAAATACTGCGAAGGAAATTTGGGATGCAGTGAAAAGAACCTATTCTTCTCTTGACAACACTGCTACCTTAATTCACTTAGAGTGACAACTCCGGAATTTGAGACAAGGTACCATGACAGTAACCTATTATTATAATTCTATACTAAAACTCTGGCAATAGGAAGATTTATTTTATGCACATCTATGGGATACTGTTAAGGATGCTCAACTACATAAGAAGTTCGTGGAGGAAGGAAGGATATATGATTTTCTCTTGGGACTAAATGATTCTCTTGAGGAAATAAGGGGCAAAATCATGGGAATGAAACCTCTACCACATCTATTTGATATTGTTAATTTTGTGCAATTGAACGAGAGTAGAAAACCTCTAATTCAAAGTAGCCCGACCCAAAGTGTTATGAGTCAGCTTCTCTGCACTAATCATGGAAGGACCTCAAAATGAACGAAAGAGTAAATGGTGCAACTATTTTAAGAAGAAGGGCCACATAAAAGAAGAATGTTGGGAGCTGCATGGCAAACCCTCAAATGGAAAATCTAACTTCCAAAGTCATCTCACCCCAACAGAACACAAGGCTGAGAATGATGATCACTTTAGCATAGAAGAATTACAAGCATTTTGCAAGATGCCTGCAAAACATAACACATCAAATTCTGTGCCCAATGCTAATTTGGTACAATCAGGTAATTCCATTATAGCTCTTAATTCAATAATAGGAAATGCAGATATATGGATTGTTGACTCAGGAGCTACAGATCATATGACTGGTAATAAATCTTTATTCCTTAACCTTAAAACATGTCACGAACATCTCAAGGTGAAAGAGGCAATGGAGTCCTCACTAAGATTGAGGGAATTCACACAGTTGTCTTGTCTAATAACTTGGAATTACATAATGTTTTGTTTGTATCAGCCCTTGCTTGCAATCTAATATCTGTAAGCAAGTCGACTAAAAGTCAAATATGAAGGTAATTTTTTATGATGATTTATGCATTTTCTAGGATTTAAAATCAGGGAGGACAATTGGGAGTTCTAGAGAGTGGAATGGTTTGTTCTACCTAGAAGGATCAATTTTGACAAATCCAGATGCATGGAAGGCAAAAGAGCGCTGGTTAGCTCTAATTCTCATAATAACGATGTACTTTTGTGACATTGTCGTTCAAGCCATTCTAGTTTTGATTATATGAAGCATGTGTTTTCCAGTTTATTCAATAAAAATTTTGTTCACTTCCATTATGAAACTTGCAAACTTGCCAAACAAACCTGATCCACCTACTCTAAACAACCATATACACCCTCTGCACCATTCACAATAATTCATAGTGATGTTTGGGATCCTGCACGAATAAAAACCCTAACTAATGCTAGATGGTTTGTCACCTTCATTTATGATCATACACGAACCACTTGGATTTATTTAATGAAAGAAAAATCTGAAGTAGTCAAAGTATTTCAAAGTTTCTATTCATTTGTGAGAACTCAATTTGATACGTCCATTAAAGTACTCTGAAGTGATAGTGCCAAAGAATACATGAGTGGAACCTTTAAAGAATTTCTTGATCAGCAAGGAATTCATCACCAAACTTCCTGTCCCTATACTCCACAATAGAATGGAGTGGCTAAGCGGAAAAATCGTCACTTGTTAAAGGAATGACATGTTCCAACCATCTTCTGGGGGGATGTTGTTCTAACAGCTGCTTATCTAATCAACCAAATGTCCTCTAAAGTCCTCAACTATACTGCACCTCTCCAAAAACTCCTTGAGTGCTTCCCAAATTGTCCATTTATCAACTCTCTACCTATTATACTACACCTCTCCAAAAGCTCCTTAGTGCTTCCCAAATTGTCCATTTATCAACTCTCTACCAAGAATGATGGCAACAAGTTTGTCACTCAAGTTGATAAATGCCTCTTTCTTGGTTATTCCCCTACTCAAAAAGGATATAAATGCTATTGTCCAACTTCCAAGAAACTATTTATCTCCAGGGATACTATTTTTTCTGAAGATGAAGCATATTATCCCAAATTACCCATTCAGGAGAAGTACATTGATGTTGAATGGCTAAGATGGGAAGAGTTCAGCTGTACTAAAGTTCAAACAGACACATCCATCCCTTATCCAAATTTTGTATCAAGCTTGACTCATTTGCTCCTTCAGATCAACCCATACCATCTCACCTTAGAACTGGAAACAAACATCCAAATCAATTCAGGGTTGAATACTGAAATGACACAAGAAGCAAAATCTACACAACAAGTACAGGAGACACCACACGCTAGTAGAACATCCTCTCCCACTCGAAGAAACGGCCATGAATCCAATCTGGGATTGAATCCTGAAAAGTTGGGTTGGCATATTGCATTGAGGAAAGGCGTAAGATCTTGTATTCAACATCCAATTCAGCGGTTTGTTTCATATGCTAATCTATCTGCGAAAATGCAAAACTTTGTTGGAAACAGTGCACAGATGAAGATACTCGACACATTTCAACAAGCTATGAATGACCCGAATTGGAAGCAAGCTGCTAAAGAAGAAATGAGAGCACTCGGGGAAAATAAAACGTGGGAAATTACAACTCTTCCAGAAGGAAAGAAACCAGTGGGATGCAGATGGATCTTCATCCCGAAATTTAATCTTGATGGTAGTATCAACAAATTCAAGGCAAGACTAGTTGCAAAATGGTACATCAAAACATATAGGATTGATTATCAAGAATCGTTTGCTCCAGAGGCAAAGTTCAATACCCTTCAAGTGTTATTGTCAATTGCAGCAAACTTGGATTGGTCATTACACCAACTGACGTGAAGAATGCATTCTTAAATAGGGAACTACAGGAAGAAGTATACATAGAGAATCCAGATGGAGTTCTAGCTCCTAATAATGCGATATATAAACTCAACAAGTCATTGTATGGGTTAAAATAATCTCCTAGGGCATGGTTTGAAAGATTCAGCAAAGCAGTAAAATGTCTCGAGTACTACATTATTCATCAAACGTGTCAATGGCAATATCACCATACTTATGTGTGGAAATTACTAAATAAAGTATTTAGATTATTTGTATAGTTAGAGATATATTAGGAAGGGAAAATAGGGTCCGTTATATTTTTGAAATTCAAAATACTAGGCTATAAGTTAATTGTGGATTTGTTACATAACAGAATCCTTTATTGTAAATTATAAATAGCCCTTGGCTCATCAATAATATCATCAGATCATTAGAATCCTATTATTCCACATGGTATCACAACCTAGGTTTCTCTATTTGCCCAATCTCTTTTTTTTTTTCTCTGAAAGCGTTCCTGAAAAGAAAAAAAAATTCGGTATCTCACTCAATCACTTGCCTGTGTCTATGTTGACACTCTTCATCACTATGCGATACCCATCCTCATTTCTGGTTCAGGTCATTTTCAGTTTCAAATTGTTATATTTTCGATATCTCCCTCAGTCACTCGCCTGTGTTTGCGTCGACATCAATGTGTGATACCCATCCTCATTTCAGGTCGTCTTCTCTATTTCCGGTTCAGGTCAATTTCCTAGAAATTTTTTCGGTGTCTCACTCAGTCGTCATCTCAGTTTCCGATAACGACCATCCTCAAGTGGTGTTTGTACGCTCCTGGATTTCTTTCTTTCAGTGTCTCCCTCTATTAACTCTTGTTTTTCTGCGTTGGGATTTCTGAATAATTCTGATTTTTTAGAGATATCGAGATTTCATCA
>JBAGKO010000015.1:27992980-28005025 GCA_037177275.1 Acacia concinna
AAGAATTAATTTCCTCCCTCGAATTAGCCAATAAAACAATATCATCAGCAAAAAGCATGCATTTAGGGATCTCCTCTCTTATAGGCTCAGTTAGAACATCTACTACAAGGTTAAACAAATAAGGGCTCAAGGTTGATCCCTGGTGTAGGCCAATCCTTATAGAAAAGTCCTTCGTCTCCCCTCCAGGTGTTCTAACACTAGTTTTTACCCCCTCATACATGTCCTGGATGGCCTTGATATATGCAACCCTTATCCCCTTCTTTTCCAAGGCTTTTTCCAAATCAATGAAAACCATATGCAAGTCTTTTCCTCTACATCGATACTTTTCCATTAACCCCCTCAATAAATAAATTGCTTCTGTTGTGGACCTACCTGGCATGAATTAGCGACTTCTATTAGTGAATAAATAGACCCTACCCTTACTGGTAAGAGCTTTAAGTAGAGAACATTAGACACACTAAAATAAAATATACGAGTAATTAAATTTGTGTTAAATCACAATTATGCCCCAAGAGTATTCGCAGGCGACAAAGTTATGATATGGATGGCAGACTTGGAAGCTAATGATCATATGGCAAGTGATATAACTCTTTACAAAGAACTTCATCCATGTAAAGAGATGAGGACGGTTAGAACTGTTGATGCTTCTTGTCTAGATGTTGTTATTGATAATTGTGTTACAAAAAATACATGATAGGATTTATTAATTGTATTATAAACCTTTGTTAATTGAAATTATTCTACAGGATCTTAGGTGATAATAATGAGATTAGAATATGATTTTCTCTTATTCGTGTAACCCAAGCCGTTGCCTATAGATGTACTTGTCCATGAATCGAATAATAACAAAGCAGAGCAATATTCCTCTCCACAGTTTTATCTTCTGTGATTTATTTTTATATATCCTATGGAAATTACTAAATGAAGTATTTAGATTATTTATAGTTAGAGATATACCAGGGAGATAAAATAGGGTCTGTTATATTTCTAAAATTCAAATACTAGGTTGAGTTGATTGTGGATTTGTTACATAACAGAATCCTTTATTGTAAATAATATAGAGCCCTTGGCTCATCAATAATATCATCGGATCATTAGAATCCTATTATTCCACATGGTATCACAGCCTACTATTCTCCATTTCCCATCTCTAATTTTTTTCTTCTCTTTTTCCTTTCCGAAAATGTTCCTAGAAGGTTTTCCTCTTTGGTATCTACCTATTTTGTTGACCTGTGTGTGCGTCAGATCTCTTAATCATTGTGCGATACCCACCTTCCCTTCTGGATGTCCTCTCCTTTTTCCGATAACACCCATTATCAGGTTGTGGTTGTCAGTTCTTGGAATATTTTTTTCTCCAGCGGTGTCACTCTGTCGCTTGACTCCTGTTGTGCGTTAGGCTCTCTGAATCATTGTGCGCCTCCTACTGGACGTGTATGTACGTTCCTGGAATTCTTTTTTGGTGGTGTCTCACTCTGTCGACTATTGTTTTGCATCAGGTTTTTCTAAATAACTATGCGATTTCTGAATAACTGTGCGATACCCATCTCTCCTTCGGGACGTCTTCTTGTTTCCGATCACAACTGTCCTCCGATGTGTTTGTTTGTCTCTGCCTCAGCTGATTTTTTGGAGGTCTTGGATTCTTCATCATGTCTCTATCTACTGATGGCGCGTCCAATTCTGATCTGACCAATGGCAATGCCGCTCCTCGTTCGTCAACTCCCATAGATGGATCATCCCATTTAATCGTGTTTGTCAAACTCACCTCCAATAACCATCATGATTGGGCCAGAGCTATTCGTCTGGCTATTGGAGGGCGTGGTAAGCTGGTTTTTCTTACTAGTGAGGCAACAGCACCATCTGACAAGTCCTCTCCAGCTTTTAAACAATTGGAGATTGATAAATTCCTTGTCTCTTCTTGACTTACCAATGCTATGACACCACAACTGGGTCATACATTTATGTATCTGCCTACTGCTCATGATATTTGGGAAGGTGTTCATGACTCTTATTCGCATGCAAAAGATCTCTCCCATATATATGACCTTCAGTGCCAAACTTGGCAACTTCGATAGGGAACAATGACCGTGACTAATTATTGGCATAAGCTTGTTACCTTATGGTAGGAACTTGATCTTTATGATGTCAACCATTGGACTACAGCTGCTGACACGGCACGTTACCAAAATAGTGTTGATAGCAATCGCATTTTTGTTTTCTTGGCTGGATTAAATCCTGACTATGATGAGGTACGTAGTCGTATTTTGAGTCGTTCTACTCTTCCAACTCCAAAAGAAGTCCATCTATGGTTTAAAACAATCTCCTAGAGCCTAAAGAGTGGAGACCTAATAACAAACTTATAGTATATGTTGATGACATCATCATTACAGGAAATAATCTTGAAGAGAATCAAGAAAGCCCTAAATTTGGAATTTGAAGTAAAGGATCTCAGTCAACTCAAATACTTCCTAGGGATGGAAGTGGCATGATCAAGTAAAGGGATCTATGTATCCCAAAGGAAATATATCCTTGCTTTACTCGCTGAAACTGGAATGCTTGGCTGCAAACCTAGCCAAGTACCTTCAGTACTAAGAAGGAAATAAAGGAAAAAGAGAAACCAGGAACACCTAAAGAAGAAACTAGAAAGAAGGAGAAACGTGAAACTGATGAACTACCAGTAGACAAAGGTCGATATCAGAGGTTAGTTGGGAAACTAATCAATCCTTCTCACACTAGACCAGATATCGCATTTGTTGTTAGCGTTGCAAGTCAACATATGCATGAACCAAAGAAAAAACACATGGATACTGCTCTCAAGATCCTTAAATACCAAGTTTATTCTTTAAAATGAACAAGTCTAGAACAATTGAAATTTACACAGAAGCAAGTTGGGCTGGATCAAAGGAGGACAGTAGATCAACTTCAGGCTATTATACCTTTGTCTGGGGAAATTTGGTTACATGACAAAGAAAAAAACAAAGTGTGGTATCCAAGAGTAGTGCTGAATCTGAACTAAGAGCACTTACTCAAGGACTTATGGAAGGATTATGGTTGCAAAAGGTTACAAAAGAAGCACAAGTACATGTTTCATCTCCTCTAAAACTCTATTGTGACAACAAAGCAGCATTGAATATGGCCTTAAATCCAGTACAGCACAGGAGATCCAAACATGTTGAGGTAGATCGACATTTTATCAGAGAGAAAGCAGAAAATGGAACAATCTCTCTCTTAAGTACAAAAGAAGAAGCAACTTGCAGATATTCTAACCAAAGGTCTATCTGAAGATGTATTTGAAGATTTTGTAAGCAAGTTAGATATGATAAATATCTATAGTCCAACTTGAGGGGGAGTGTGGAAATTACTAAATGAAGTATTTAGGTTATTTATAGCTAGAGAATATTAGGGAGATAAAATAGGGTCTGTTATATTTCTGAAATTCAAATACTAGGTTATGAGCGAATTGTGGATCTGTTACATAACAGAATCCTTTATTGTATATTATAAATAGCCCTAGGCTCATCAATAATATCATCGGATCATTAGAATCCTATTATTCCACACTCATGGCAGTATCCAGATTTAAATGTTAAGAGATTTGATTAGGTTAATTTTGCTAATCTTATGTTCTTGTGGTCTCAGCAAATCCCATAGTCAATAACAAGATATGGTTTGAGCTTCTATAAATCAAGCTCATGTTCATGTGAATAAGATAACATTGTTGAGTTGGATCTTGAGGAAACTATATATTTGATTCATGGAGGCTTTTCCCACCCAACAGAATGGACACAAAGGTCAAAGACACCTCATCAATGCCATCCCATGCCAAAAACATGGGCCATAACAAAGAGTCTCATCATTAAGACAAAGCTCTATCACTATACCAAAAAAAAAAGATAGATTTAGCACAAATTTTGGAAAGGCTTGATTTCTCTATTCTTAAACAAAAGGAAATTACATATTGAAGAGGAACCGCTGTGGCTGTATTTCTAGACACTTGCAACACATTTATCCTCCACTCTTCAAGCATGAAACAGCCAATAATGATAAATCTTGCTCCTCTCTACTCCATTTCATGGATTAACTCTAAATTTAGTAGTTCCATGATGGAGAAGGAAAAATCTTGATCTCATGGATGATTTTGATTATGATTTCAGAAGTACAGGCCTTTATTAGTACAGTTATTGCCATTTCTTTAGCAGTTTGCAACATTTTGACAGACCACAGAATCTCCAATTAAAATATATACAAAATAAATTTCAATGTTTTACTATAGTTTGAAACAATAATATTGGTAATTGCAGTGAAATATGTTCAACCCTAGTTTTATTCAATATTTGTTTCATAGAAAATGAACTTTAGTAAATAGCATCTCAACCTGGAACTAATGTAAGATACTTTAAGTAACTGACCATTGCAGTAGTCCTGTAAATTAGCAACTGCAACTTCTAATCCTCTGCTTGCGGCAGCATTTCCCATAATTGATGAGACAGCTATTCCTTGCCGTCCAATATCTTCTTCAGCAAATGACCCTACCAATTTTTTTTTTTTTTTTTGAGAGAGAGAGAGAGTAGATGTTAAAAATAAAATGGTTATAGCTTCATAATGCAACAAGCAACAAGAGGAAAGCTATCTTACGTAATTTTTGGGCAATTGAAGCAGCCTCAGCAACACGGCCATCATCAGAAAATAGAGGTGAAAGCTCCATTAGATCACCAGGGCTGCTATTGAACTCCATTAAGTACTGTAAATATTAAACAGAACAAAAATGTCAAATTCCATTAAAAAAAGAACACTATCAATCAAATGATATAGCTGGTAATATTACCTTAATCAACTCTATAGTTTGACTGGCAGTTTCCCGCTGAGCATCAGCACTCTGACAAAAAAATGTTTTTTAAGAAACGGAATAGAGACTATATGTTACATCCCCAAGATTTATATCTATGTACATGCATATCTAGCAACTGTGTTAGAGATACAGATCACAATGCACAGCCTGTTGCAGTTTACTTTAGAGGGAAACATGTGTCTTAAGCATAGAATTAGGAAAAAACAGTTATAGTATAGTTATTATATCAGGAAGTTGGTTAGTGAGTTATTTGTATTATGTAACTGTCGGTTGGTTGTCTTATTAGGATAAGGCAGTTATTGTGTGTTACCAGGTTAGTTACTGTGGCTATCTATACAAGCCTTGTTGTATGATAGATTATGGGGTGCAAAAATATTATCATTAAGGAATTTGTCTTTCTTATCTAGGATTCCAGATACTGATTCTAGATAACTTTCTCTTCCTTATTGTTGTGATATTCTATCCAAGTTCTAACATATTCTCACAAAGGGGTTATCTAGTGAACATTTTAAAGCCTTAGTTTCCAAGCTGGGAACGGACATGTAATCTGAGAATGAAGTCATCAGAAACATTTTTCCTCTTTACAATTTGTATATATTGCACACTTATCTCCTTGTGATATATTATTTATCATCTCAGGTTTTATTTTTCATGACTATAGGATAGATTTAGGCAATTTGATTAGTATAATTTTCTCTGTCAAGGGAATGTAGAGAAAACAGAAGAAGAGAAAGGGAGCGATGGGAAAGAAGAAAGAAAGAGAGGAAGTAAAAAAGAGAATATTTTCATGAACATGTCAACATAGTATGTCACAATGTCACAGTCCCTTATTTATGGAATGTGTCAATATGTCAACAAATTCTTCCTCCCTTCGGCTTATTGACTTGGTAACCAGCTCACTATCCCCTTTTTATAGTTTTACAGTTTACATATCATTCTCATCCCTCCCTTATGCATGTATTAAGTTCCTATCAATAAAATTTATTTAGAGCCTTTTCCTGCCAAATATCTAAGAAAGCATAGATAAAATCTAGCAATGTGTGTCTTGATGTGCATGAAATGAAGAAAGCATATACTAGCTTGAAGCATAGTTATTTTAGAATGACGTAAGATGTTTGACAAGTATATGTCAAGTTTAGAATAAGTTAATGTACGATAGGGTTGGAAATCCCGTACTTTTGAGTTGTTAAGCCTAGAAGAATATGAAGTGTGCAATTATAAATGGGTACATATGGAATGTGCATGGTATTGAATGAATGTTAAAGCAATGAGAACATGTTTGAGAAGTTTTTGAGTTTCTTCTGTTCACAGGGTCGGAAGAACTCAAAATTTCCTCATTCTAGTTGCTGGAAATAGAGGAGAACTAGGCCTTTACAGCAACAACAAAAGCCTTATTCTACTCAGTGGGATGCAACTTCTGGAAAACAAGTCCCCAATAAATGAAGAAGTATAGCAAAAGTAATAAGTCATAAAGTTGAACCAAATTTCTTCCAGAATTCTTAAACAAAATCAGAACAGTCTCAAGAGAATGTAAGAAAAGTTCAAGAGAAACAACACTTGTGTGACACTAATTCGATTCAAATGGACTTAACAAGATAATTTATACAAGGGAAAGAGCTATTGAAGGTATGATTCTTTATATTGAGGGTCAAGGAGTTCTAAACCTGCTTAGATACTACTAATATTGGCAAGACTGTAACTCACTTACAAACGGTAATCAAGATTCAAAAAAATCTACCTGAAGTTGATCTCCTATCTTCGCAGCAGTCTGGCCAACACTTGAAATACGCGAATCCAACCTTGCAAAGCTATCAAACAAACCATCTACACCTTTCTCTAGCTGAAAAGGATATAAAGACACACACCATACGTTTAAGGAACATTAAGATTCAAATTTATTAAATACACTAATACCAAACTCCATGATGTTCAACAAGAAAATGTATCATAAGTCATAACAAACTTATGAGGATTGGCACCCAGGTATTTTGGTCCCTAAAGGGTCCTTAAAAGGATTGGGGCTGTAGCATATCAGTTAGAATTGCCCCCCAGAAGTGAGGATTAACCATACTTTTCACATTTCATTGTTAAAGTTGTGTCCAGATCCTGCTGTCTGTCAAAGGTGCCCTCCGTTGGATTGGCCAGAGGCCCCCCAAACTAAAGAACCAGAAGCAATCTTGAATAAGAGAAATGGAAGGCGTAAAGGAAGAATTGTGACTGAAGTACTGGTCAAATGGAAGCAACATGGATACTACTATATCAGTTGCAGCAGCAGCATCCCTCTTTTGTAGTGGAAGACCCTTGAGGGCAAGGGTGCTTTTGTGTTTTTTGGGGGTGGGGCTCATTGATATGCGAATTGTAATAATGTGTAATTAGAAAAATTGAATAAAATAATAGCAGGGATATGAGCATGACACACTAAGTCTGAGGTCACGTGTAGGTAATGGGCCGGGGTGTATTAAGTCCATAAGACCACATGCTATTTAGAAAGGTCTAGGGTCAGTAGTTATATATAGGAAGTCGGGTCATGTACATTTGTTGTTGACATCTGTGAATAATATTCTGTGCATTCTTAGTCTGTCTGTCTCTCTTCTTCTCTCTACCCTATTCTTCTGTCTTCTTCTACATTCTTTTAATACAAACCAACTTAAAAAAGTGAAGAAAGAAAGCCAATCCTAGATGTGACAGATATGGGAACCAGGATAATAACGTATAATCATGGCTAAGGTACTATTATCCTAATCCTCTAACCGCACTCAGCAGCTACAAGGTTCCCCTTCCCCAATGAATGCTTGAAGTCCCAAATTCATATGCATTCACTTTGAAAAATATACATAAAATCAATTCATATAAAATCACAACAATTAGTAAAATGTCCCAAAAACCTGGCACTACATTTTAAAGCCTCTTAAATGTTCTTTGTGGGCTATCTTAATTATTTTTAGAACATGTTATATTGATTAATATGCAATAAATGTATGTGTAATTTAAAAGAAATACGCACCGAGGCTGTGGGAGTGAAACAACTCATATTACCCAGATTAGGAACATAAAATAGTGGTAAAAATCTGCATACACAATCCTCAATGTCTGAATCTCGTGATAGACTAGAGGATTTGAACATTTTCCATCCCTATTGATAAACCATATAAATTGAGTTTTCAAGCACTACTGATATTATTGTCAGTAAGATTTTGCTCTTTCTAATTGACTGCTTTAAATTCTCGATTCTGGGAAGTATAATAGAAGAACTTAGACTTTGAATAACGCAAAAAAGAAGCAAACTAACCTCGTAAAGTGTCTTGCGATGCTTAGAATCTTGGACAGAGACATCTTTATTGAGATTATAGAGTCTCCCATCAATCTTGAAAATCGAAATGAGTAGAAGTTATTCTTCAACATGAAACTACGGAAGCTTTTAGGTAAGTTAGAGTTAAACCTGTTTGCGCAGCTCAACCAGCTCTTTACAAGAATCCTTGAACAGAGATAAGAGCTTCTCAACCTCTGGGAATAAAGGTGTTGACAGCGCTTGTGCATGCTTTACTGAATCAGATGGTGCTGAAAGGTGTCCATTTGGCAAAGAATCACGCCCACCAATGTTACTAGGTCCTTCCAATGAATCTGCCTCTTCTTCTTGGAAAGACGGAAGGAGTTCATTCACCAAGTTTCCAAATAATGCGTCAAATGAAAAGTCTCCCTACACATTCGTAGTTCAGGCTATTTACCAAATCAATATCAAGCCCAAGCAACTAGGTTAAAGAGACATATTCCATAAAAACATTCAGCAAGCTATCTATGCCTTTACCTTAAAGTCATCGATGTCCAAAATGAGAGGGAACGAGGCGGCTGATGCAGATTCGACCGTTCCACCATTCTTGGTTTTATCTCTGGACTCTTTCATCAGGCTGATATCATGCAAATCAACACAACATTACAATAAAGTCATCCAAGCAGCGTTTTCATTGTCAGATCAATATAGTCCTCTCAAATTACATTACATCAAGTACAAATGTAACCAATAATTCCGTCAGGCAGTTGCTTTTTAGTTCCGCAAACGAAGAATTTGTCAAATTTTTGGAATACAAGGTAATGCACTACAAACAATTCAAGTCATGCATGAGCAAGATCAAAATGAGATATGATATATATTAAATAATTCTCAGAACATAGAAGTCCCGGAAATTAACGAGGTTCAGCTGCCAAGGTAAAATATAGTGAAGTCCACATAAATCAAATACCAGATTTTGCCGTAACAGAACACTCAAGTCCGATCTCGAAGAGCAGAAAGGAAAGAGGGTTAGCTACACCCCTTAGGAGCAATACTCAAGAGCAGACCTTCTTCTTGGATGAATGGCTGGGCAGCGACTTGCGGAGACAGACAGGGTCCAGCTAAAAGTGCCCAAGAAATTTTTCAAACGGTAAATAATCCGGTCAGATCAAGTCTTTTTGCAAAGCGACACGGTCCATCGTTTTCTGATTTTTTTTTTCCACCTTTTCTATTTACGTGTCGGTGGTAGATCACATTTAGATAGCACTAAATAAATTTTAAATTATTTTTTAAATCAATAAAATTGAGTGCAAACAATATTTTATTTTTTCTTTCGCAAGGTATCCCAACCCGGCAGGCTAAGAACAATATATTATTTTTTGCCAACTTGAAAGAATTAAGGTATTAAAAACTGGATCGATTAGTAAACTGATTTAAATAATGGTTCAAAGGTTAGTGGGTCAGACTAGGGGTTAACCCGTAGTTAAACCGGTGATAATTAAAATAATATAATTTAATTAAAATAGGGAAAATATTAATATTTTAAATAGATATTTTTATATAGTGCTTATGAGTTCTTTTGTACTTGTCATCTTTGTTGAATTTTTAACAATGGCAAAAAATATTCATTTATAAGTAATATATGTTTTTTAATAGATAAATTGACACTCACGCCACTCCACATAAGTGCATAACAGGCTTCATATTTCTTTCTATTTTTTTTAATCATTTCCGCCTTTATGCACTACTCTCTATGCAATCAAGTGAAGTATCAGACTCTCTCTCTTGATTCTTGAACAAGCATTCATAATTAGATAAGACTAGGCAGCAGTCTCTTCTAGTACGCGAAGCTCTTTCTTCTTCTGTTCGCTCCTCTTTTTGCTTGCTTCCTCTATTTCTCATCTCATCTTCCACAAGCGCCAGCCAAAGATGGCACACTAGAAGCCATGGAATCGCAACAACAATGACGGAGCAAAAAGGCAATGGTAACACCGACATTATCGTCACGAGCACAACCACCTGCGAAGTCCAATAGTGACGCTAACGTGTCTTCACGGTTTCTAGTTGCAACCATAGTTCTCTTATTTTCTTCTTTTCTTCTTGGCATGACAAACCAACTCGGGTGATTCACCAACTCAGCGAGTTACCCCAATTCACACCGAGTTTAGCCAAGTCACCCAGGTCGCTTTTATCCTACTTTTAGAGGTCAACCGGTTCGGCATGGTAGGCGGGTCGCCGGTTTCCGACCTAACCCGGCCAGTCCGATCCGAGTTTAAATACACTGGAAAGAATACACAATACAAAAATAGTCTGTTAGCGCTAGATTAAATTATTTCTTAGAAAATGGTATAATTGAAAGCGTACAATACAATTTAAGTTATGCCTCTGTCTGGGAACTCAATAAGAAGGGAAATATGTGACTTATTACGGAGTACGAAATAAGTATGTGAGGGGGGTCTTTCTCGTACTTTGTGCATAAACACTTATTACCCTTCTTATTAAGTTCCCAAATAGGCCCTATAAGAATACACAATACAACACACTAAAAATATGAAAAAAAAATTACTTTGATGAATATCTATGTTCATGTAATCATGTACCATAACTTACCAGACTGGCTATAAGTCTACTCAGGTAGCTACCTAGGGATGACCTGAGATGATCCGGGTTATGGAAGGATTCATGTCCTCTTTCATACAGGAATACTGTTACATAGACTCCTACATAGAGTTTAGACCTTCCTCCTTTAGACTATCCCAGCACAGCCTTCCTCCGTTTCCTACTAGAGGCGTAACTGAATTTCTACCTTTATGAGCATATAGCCAGTAGTTCCCTTATAGGACCATCACTTTTTTGGACAAAATAATATTACTACCCCAATCCCTATAAGAAGTCTTTTTTTTTCAATACATGATGAAAGTTAAAAAACAAACAGAAACAAAAATACTATTGCTAACCAAGTTCCATGTCACACTTTCCTTTTATACCCTTTACCATACCATATTAGAACTATTGGAATCACTAGTTATGATTTTAAGTTGGGAAAATAAGGGGGGAAATTTTTCTTTTCTCGAGTTACTATTCATCCGCCCCTTAATTTCGACTAACTTTGAAAAATCATAATTAATTCTAGAAAAATCGAAATGAAGTGATTCCAAACTCGTTGGAAAGCTCTTTCTTTCCTCTTTAATGGGAAAATAATTGCATACATTGACTACATGGCATTGCACGTGAACAAGCCCTAAAAAAAAGCAATGTTCACTATTCATTTGGTCATTTTTCTAATTGCCATGATTTTTTGCCCAACTTTAAGAAGGCATAACTTTCTTTACAAAACTTCAAATGGCATGTTCTACCATTCCATTTGCAGCTAAAAAAACCCTCTATTAGGTGTAAAGGCTCATGGTCAAACTTAGTCATTTGCTAAAAATATAGTCAACCCAAGTTTAAGCTAAAAATAGCCAAAAACCAAGTGCCAAATTACCATAAACATAATGCTATGATATTTTTCCCTTTCTTCTCAATGCTCATGCCATTCGGACAGTATAACGACTAAGAACAATTACATCCTCATCATTACAACATTTCCTCATAATTACATCATGAAACAGTAGCATACAATACCAATCCAGAATTCCAATATCATAATATATACATATATATACAATTATTCAAAAGCAAATAGGAGACAAATCTAACATGCTTAATCTTTCTCTTTTCCTTGCCTCCTGAAGTTCCTTCACATTTATTGTGGAAAGGATAAAGTTTTTGGAGAAACCTCAATAGCATAACTATAACCAGTAACAATATAACGCAATGCAAGTCATGCAATATGCAATGCTCGTACTTATTTATCTAGTGCCCTCTCTCTCGGCACTCATCGTGTATAGGGAGCATGCACATGACTCTACCTCTATCACATAGTCAAGGC
>JBAGKO010000016.1:0-19349 GCA_037177275.1 Acacia concinna
CGTTGGAAGCATCAAACCAATCAAAATCACATCACCTCATATCCTAGGGGTCTTGGCCGAACACCCCCTTTTCCCACCAAAGAAAAATCTCAACTCTATTCAAGCCTACACACTATCAACAACCCTTTTCTAGCCCGAATAAACCTCATACAATTTTAAACTCTCCCTCCCGTTGCTTCACTAGATCCACGGGCAGCATTGTCCCATAAGAAATGCCTTAAAAACCATGGAAAAGATGAGAAGAATGAAAGAGAATTCAGGATAGAGATTACCTTAATCACTAGCTCAGATAGCGTGGCTTGAATCTCCTCAAAAAACTGTGCACGGGGGTCGAGTTTCTAGTTGGCCAAAACCTCCCCAAGGGACCTCCTTCTATGTGCCAAAATGGGGAGGGTCACTTCTATTTATAAGCCAAGCTAATGGTACACTTGTAATTAAGTAGAACTTTAGGAAAATATTAAAATAATGCTCCCCCTCTTGTGCGCCAACTCCCTATCTTTCTAGACTCCTCTTGACTTCTTCACTAAGCCAAGGATGGCACAAGATGCATTTGAGGGCAACTTTGGAATTTTTGAAAAATTCATTAAAAGTCAACAATTTACACTCTTAATTTCCCTTGTGCCATATGTCCATTTCTACACATTTCTTGAACTCTTCTTGGCTTCCCTCTTAAGCCAAGGTTGGCGCAAGGTGCAAGTGGGTCTGTGGGGCCCACCTAACTCAGTATAATTCCATAACTTCTTCTGTACTACCTTATTTAATTCAGAAATTTCAGAAAATACATTTTATATCGAAAAATTTTCAAAATTTACTCAAAAATCCAAAAATATCCTAGAAGGCTACCATAAAAATTTTGGAATTTTTTGAGGTCTGGGACTCTGAAAAATAATTTTTCTGTGAAGAAGTCCCTTATACCGGCAATAAACTGATATTTCATAATTTTATAAAATTCATCTGGAATTCTTCTCAACCTCCAACTAACTTTATTCATCCTCTAAAATAATATATTAATTTTCTCAAATCCCAATCCAGAACAACGAGGCCTTTAGATATCTGCTATAGTTAATTTCTGGCCAAAAACTCAGTCCAGCAAAAATTAATAAAATATTCATAAAATCACTAAAATTCATATGGCCTCTAAAAATCATTTTGACTGTCCCATAATGTTTTGGATGCTCTAAAATAATTTCTAGGATTTTCTGAAAATTTTCGGGGCTTTCGGACATGTCGAAAATTCAACCTCTAACTTTGCTGAATTTTTATTCTTTGCACATAGGTCCTTCCCCAGACTTCACTTCAAAAGTCAGTAGATCTTTATCTCCTCTACAGACTAAGGCCCTTTACTCATCCCAAATATCTCATCTAGGCCCTGAAAAATATCTGGGTGCGACTCTCGTCTACCCAAAATCCTCTATCTAGGCCAAAATTTTTTTTGGGATATTACATTTTGTCCCATCCAAATTGTTCGGGACAGGATTATCTCGTCTCAAAATGATTGAGATTGGGACGAGACAGGACATGATATAATTAATCACCTCTATTTGGGTGAAAGGAAGGAGATGATTGGGGATATATATATATATTTTGCTATTTAGGGTGTGTTTTGTTGAGGGTTTATCTATGTGGGGTTACGTTAGGTCCAATTTGAAGGATGAAAAATTGTGTTTGGTTGGGAGGAGGGGGAGGTGAGGGGTGAAGGATATTTTGTCTTTTAGTGGCCCTACCCCATTATTCCAAATCCCCAAATTCAAAGGTTTTTCTAGGGTAGAGAATTTTTGTGCATCATCCTGACTAAATTGCCCATGGTAGTTTCTTGTTATTCCATAGGTACCCTTCTAGGTAAAAGCCCCTCTCTATTATCAGTCATCACCCTTTTGTCGTTACAGAGATATGATAATATAAAGATGAGCATGAGGAAGATGGAAAAAGATGAGAGTCCAGAAGAAAGGAGCAATGTGAATGGAGATGGCAGCGGCAACAAGGTTGAGGACGATGCGGTGGTCATTAAAGGAGAGCGGAGGTCAACGGAGTTAAGGAGATCGAAGGTCGAGGTCATTGTAAGGTGGAGAACTAAAGTTGCTAGAGGCTGTTTGGAAGTATATTTGGTGAACCATCATAGGTCGATGAGGCGGTCAGCGAGTTACAACAACGTGGGAATTTTCATGGGAGGGAGTCCAAGGAAAGGGTTGTGTTTGAACGAGAAAGAGAGGTTATCAATGAAGATAAGGAAGATCTTGTTCATATGCTATCATCACTGGTTCCTTGAATCAATGTAAGGAAGGAAGCAAGATTTGAAGAAACAAAAACAAATATGGCTTATTAGGATTTGTTGGATTATTACACTTTGATTTCGGCATATACAAGTGTGGGAGAGATTATAAATTTCTAATAAGCTTCTTTTGAGTTGGACTGTGAGTCAAAAAACTATAAAATTATTAGTTTAAAAAAAATTGTAAAAAAATAAATAACATAAATAGATAAAGAAAAAAGGGTATAATTGTCTACTTAAAATTAACTCCCATCACCTAACCTCTTGAACTAAACAAAAAACCAAATCTAACCTCCCCACTTCTAGAACTAAATAAGCCTATAACCTCCCCTAAATTAACTTTAAAAAACCTCATCTAACTTGACTCTAGTTGAAGCAAACACACCCTTAAGGGGTATTTTGTATGTTATATAATTCCAATTAAATATAAAAATGATTTCTCCATATCTTACTAATAACCAACCAAACATGTTGATGGTAATCATTATTGCATTATACAACAATACATACCATTGCATTATTAGATTACTAGTAGCCTGTTTGGTTCGATTACATGGAAGATGATTACATCTAATCCCGATGCAATATATCGATTACAACGTTTGGTTGGACTTACGTAATGTAAACCAGATTACAAAATGTAATCCTGATTACATCATTTGATGTAATAAGGATTATATTATTAAGAGTGATTAATGGGGATGCAAGCATCCTGTAATCAAGTGAAAAGGGCTTTATTACCACAAATGAGCGAAGGATTAGTCCTTGGCCTACCGGGCTGGAGGATACCTTGCGAAAGCAAAAAAAAAAAAAGACCTTATTGCCATTATAATTTTTTAATTTGACCAAAGTGCTTATCCATAAATATTTTTAAATAGGGAAATTTATGTTTCGGTCCCAGCCAACAAACTATACAAAGAAATGGTCCTGTGAAACACACTGAGTTATCAATATGGCACATTAAGTTGTCAAAGACAATAAGTTATAGTTGTTAATGGTAGCACATTGAATTGTCAATAGAAACACACTTAGTTGTCAATGACGCATATTAAGTTATAAGAGAGAGTGAGTTATAGTTATCAATGGTAGCATATGGAGTTGTCAATGGAAACACGCTGAGTTGTCAATGGAAACACACTGAGTTGTTAATGGGGGAGGGGAGAGAGAGCAAGAGACTGACGTGTCAGAGGCGTCAGTCTAATGGGGAGAGAGAAAATAGTTTTTTATTCCAGAATTAATTACAAAAAAGTTCTACATGACTTTATTGCAATTACGCGATATCACGATACCATTTTTTTCATATATTCTGTTGGCTGAGACCAAAATGTAAATTTCCCTTTTAAATATTAAATAATTACTACAATTAAATATTGAAAATATTAAGTAATTATATAATATTTTTTAAAAATATTTCCACAATATAAAAAATTTTAAAAAATTATATTCCACCATTAAAAATATTAAAATATCCTATTAAATAATATTCTCACAATTAAATATTAAAAAATTACCATAAGCACAACTTTTATCCGCCATAATATTTCCACCATTAAATATTAAAAAATTATTAGAAATTCAACATTGCACAAATTGAAAAAATTACCATAAATTCAAAATGTATATTATATATATATATATATATATGTAGATATGGTATTGTCTTTGACTATACTATTCTCATATGACATGTAATTCAACCAAAGATTTTTATGTATATCCATCATATTTCTTTAATGATGAACCAATCAAATTCATGGAATCATCACTATATTACATATTGTGGTGGGAGCAATTTTTGCATGTTTGGACTAACGTTTCAGTCCATTGAACAATTGGGCCAATCATATACTTTTATATAAGTATCATTTTGGCTGCTTTTCATCCAATTCATGCCAACGTTTGAGGTGTTTTTTTTAAAAAAGAATTTGTCATTTTTTTAATCTTATCTAATCTTAATTATATGATTCAGTTGATTTTTGTAGGGAAATTAAGAAAGCTAAAAGAGTGAAGTAGGTCTTATAATTAAGACAAAAAGTAGTATAAATATCACACTATATTTACATGTAAATAAGACTCCTCCAGTCTTAATTAGAAGACCCAGTTAGTTTTTTTGGAAAGATTAAGGAGGGCAAAAGAGTCAAGTAGGTCTTATAATTAAGACAGAATGTAGTATAAATATCACACTATATTTACATGTAAACAAAACTCCTCTGGTTTTAATTATAAAACCCAGTTGTTTTTTTTAAAAGATTAAGGAAGCCAAAAGAGTCAACTAGGCTTTATAATTAGAACCAAAAGTAGTATAAATATCACAATATATTTAAATATATATATATATATATATGTAATCATGTGATTTACAGTCATTTCCCTTCATAAATAACTTTTAAAAAATTTCAACCAAACAAGTTTTACTTTTACATAATCAATTTCTGCTATCTTTATTCCAAATACAGGTCAAATTATCCAATCTTACTTTTTTTTCAATTTTTATATCTGTAACCTCGTTCCAAACATACCCAATTTCAATCTACGGCTGAGGATTATACGACTTCAGAGGGCACATCGGCACTACCCCAGTCGATCCAAATTCGCCCGCGGGTGAGGCCATCTATAAATAGGGCCTCACCATGTCCGCTGAGTGACAGTGCAGGAGGACCTGGGTTTTGATTGTTTTCGAGCTCCGTATACTAATGGCGAAGCCTCGCAAGCCGAAGAGCGAAGATCCCAGGCCCGAGAATTCAGGTGCTGTGGTTCACCACCAAAAGCTCTGCCTCTCTATCGACATGGACAAGCGTCTTATCTACGGGTTCGTCTCTCACATTTCGTGTCTCATTGCACTCCTTGTTTCATTTAGCATGCATTTCTACTTATACTGGCACGGAATTGGTATTTTCCCTGCGGGATGATTGTAATTTAGGTTTCATTGGTTTAAAGCGTGCGATAGAGTATTATCTAATCGGTAGTGGGGAGGTTTGGACTCTGGGATTTACAGGTACACTGAATTGGAAATTGCCGTGCCCGAGATTGGGATTGTTGGCCTGCACGCAGAGAATATATGCATAAAAAATGTCTTGGTTGATGGTGAGCCGGCGGAGTTTGAGTATTATCCGCATCACCAGCAACAAGTGGAGAATGAAAAGAGATGGAGCTCAGCATTTTCTCCTAGCTCGGCTGCAGATATTGCAGGATCGGTTTATTTGTCTGCGTTAGAAAAAGAATTGGTGCCAAATTTACTAATTAACTGCTGTAAACCTTTTAAGACTGACAATGAACAGCAGGAGCGACCAGTTTCGGAAAACGGGTTTCATTCTTCTGGAGAGGACAAGCAGGTTATTTTTTCCTTCTTGGACTTATGTTCTCTATCTAGATATTTTGGATGTTTTAAAACTTTTTGATGCAATCTCCTGCTTGGGTTTGTCTCATAGATATTGCTTTTGTTTGTTTTTCAAGAATCACAGAGCATCGAATAATTGGATTTTACTCTGCTTTTTCTTATGCATTAATATATTACTGTTAAAAAGTAGAAAGTAGAAAGTCCACATATGGTTGTGTGTAAATTGGGCTCTTATTATAGCAGATCAGAGGACAATGTTATAAGTACTAGCTAATGTTGTAAATTTACAGAATTTTGCATAAAAAATGCAGAGAATGAATCTATCACACTGGAAAATTATTGACAATGTCTGTCATTAGTGTTTACTTAGCATCCATCCTGATGTGTTATTGGTAGAATGGGCAAAATGAGTGTGCTGTGATGAGGTTTATTATTTGTGTTATCTCATGTAGGTTGATTTGGGTGCAGAATTTAAGGTTTGTACGGATTGATTATTGGATAGACAAGGCAGAAACAGGGATCCACTTTAAAGATAGTGTTCTCCTTACTGATAACCAGATAAGGAGAGCAAGATGTTGGTTTCCTTGCATAGATGACAATTCACAGCAATGCTGGTATGGATTGTTCAATACTCCTATGTTTGTGTGTAACCATCTGTAGTTATGCCATTGATTTAAAAATATTTATATTTCAATTATCAGCTATGATCTAGAGTTCACCGTTGCGCATAATCTTGTGGCTGTCAGCGCTGGAACCTTGCTATACCAGGTAATAATTAATGGGTTTTTTTCTTTGCTTTTGCTGAAAGCATTTGCAATACTATTTTGAACAACCTGATGCTGTTTACATGCTAACTACTTGAATTGGTTGTATAAGTATTACCTTCATACTAAATATGTTAAAATATGTTAAAATTGCTTGTTTTCCAAGCACATTGTCATTGAAAAATGATTATTAAGCAATATGCTTGTGGCTTAATCCCAAAGTGGGAAAGGATGGAAGGATTTTGTAGGATTTGTCACTTCTCATTTGCAAGACTAGGTTTTTGACTTCTTTGCTAATATTTGGAATTGTTTGAAGAACCAATTTCTTAAATGGGCTAAAGGAAAAAGATGCGATATCAATTGAAAAAGGGTGGAATGAATTGAAAATTTTGTGTGTATTCCGTAATGATTTTTAATCTGGTGGATATGCCTGTATATGTAGATAACCATAATTAGGAAGAGATTAGTCCAGATCTTTGTTTAATTCCCTTATGCTACCTTAACATTTATGCCACTATAGGGCTTAGGGACCGAGCGGTGGAATAAACAACTTATTTTTTTTAAGTGACTTAATAAAAGAAGTGACTTGTGTTTGGATTGGGAGTAGGAAAAGTGACTTGTGTTTACATTAGGGGTAGAAAAAGTAACTTATTGGAGATAGGAAAAGTGACTTAGTATCCGTTTGGATTAACTTTTAAGAAGAGCTTTTCCAAATTCTGAGATAAGTATGTGAGAGGAGCTTTGTCTCGACAATCTAAATTTCAGAATTGAAAACCAGACAGGCTTTTATTATTATAAGTGACTCCCACTCACAATATCATATGGACTTATTTTTTCCAGCTCCAGCCACTTTAAGTTGTTTAAAGCCATTGTCAAACGGTCCCTTAATTTCACTAAATAAGGGTAAGTAATTTGTCATATGATTTTTGTCATATTGAGTCCACAATTCAAGAATTAGGTTTCAACACTTTGGCTTTTAAGGCTTGAGAGTATTTATGTGTGTGGGCCAAATTTCCAATCGTTACCATTCTTTTAGGGAGAATAACCTTCAAAGTTAGTTACCTTCAATCCCGCCTTGTTGATAAACTCATCAAACTTAGTTCTGACAAGAGATTTGGTCATCTACCTTTGCTCTGTTGATGATATGTAAGCAAGGTGATATAACCCTACCCGAAAGAGAGAAAAAGAAAGAGAGAGATGAAGAGTATGTACTTTATTCAATGAAAATAGAATGTACATGTATGGGTTATATACTGTTCACTCTTATTCTAACAACTAAAACAATTCAGTTGTGGCTCACGTCTAAAAGTACATTCTAGTTCCCCTCATACCAACATAATATATTACCACGTAACAATTAAACCCCTCCTAAAAAATATCCTTGTCCACAAGGATGGTGTGAGTTGGAGAAGCAGCAGAGTCAAAATGGGGAAATTGCTGCTGGATAAATGTCAAATCCTCCTAAGTAGCATCCTCGGGCTTGGTATGGTTCCATTAAACTAAGACACGAGTAACAGAATAATTCCCATGCTTGCATAATTTGTGGCCTAAAGTAGCAGCAGGCTCCAGAGCGAAGCGGCCATCGGAATCAATCAAAGGCAAGGTTGTCAAAACAAGAATATCCTTCCCAACATATTTTTAAAGGAGAGACACGTGGAAAACAGGGTGTATGCGTGTCGAGGCAGGAAGGTCTAACTTAGAAGCAACTTGGCCAATCTGCTTAAGGACTTTATAGGGCCCAAAGTAACGAGCAAACAGTTTGTGTAAGGTAGAGTTGTTCAGCAAATTCTTACGAAAAGGATGCAATTTAAGATAAACCATATTGCCAACTAAAAAGACCTTCTCTGATCGATGCTTATTGGCCTGATGGAGTATGTGATGTTGGGCATTGTGTAAGTGAAGTTTAAGAAGTTGCAAGGTTAGTTCTCTGGAAAGATAGACATGATCCACCAAGTCATTGGAAGAGTCCCTTGAAATGTAAGGCAAATGAGCAGGAGGATACAATGGCCGAATGGTAAGTAGTATTGTACCACAACTAAGCTAGACAGAGCCATTTTGCCCACTGTTTCGGGAAGTCACTTGTCATGCAACGTAAATAACTTTCAAGGCAACTATTAAGGACCTCAGTTTGGCCATCTGACTAAGGATGATAAGCAGAAGAGTACTTAAGCTGAACCCCATATAACCGAAATAGTTCTTTCCAAAATTGCCGCAAAAAATAGGATCACAGTCAGTGATAGTCGACTTGGGAAATCCATGCAACTTAACTACATTATCCATGAAGATAAGTGCAATATTAGCAGCAGTGTAAGGATGTTTCAAGGCCACATGGGCTGCTTTACTAAGCCGGTCAACCACAACTAGAAGGGCGGTTTTGGAGTAGGAAGGAGGCAACCCACTAATAAAATCCGTAGAGAGCTCAGTTCATACATGCTCAGAAACAGGTAGTGGCTATAGCAAGCCTGGGGAAGCTACTGTCTCATGTTTGAATCGTTGGCAAACGGAGTAGGCCCGCACAAACTCACGAACATCCTTTTCCATACCCTTCCAATAAAAAACAGAAGATAGGCGGTGATAAGTTGGAGTCATTCTTGAGTGGCCTCCCACAGAATCGGCATGGAAATGGTGTAATAAGTCAACTCGCAACAAACGATCAGAGTGTACCACCAAACAGCCATTGTGCTTTAATAATTGATTCTGCAAGTAAATTTAGGGTGGTTGAGAGGCTGAGACTCGATAACAGAAATCAATTGTTGTAAATGATCGTCCATGGTCCAGGAATTGCGTACCCTTTGAGTAAGGTCAGTAGAAACCTAAGAAAGAGCAAAATTGGATGCTTCAAATTGTTGAGACAGAGCATCGGTGGCGCCATTATCCTTACCTTTGTACAAGTGATCTCATTAGAGAGACCCCATAGGTTATTCATCCACTTGAGTTGGTATGGAGAAACAGACTTTTGCTCCAAAAGATGTTTAAGTGGCAAGTGGTTAGTTTTTATAGTAAAGGTCTGACCAGTCAAATAGGAATGCCATTGCTTGACTGCAAAAATGAAAGCTAACAACTCTCCTTCATAGGCAAATAAAGCTTGCTTCCGAGGGCCAAAAGGCTTACTACTAGCAAATGCAATAGGGTGACCTTGTTGGGACAAAACAACGCCCATGCCGGTACTAGACGCATCTGTTTCTATAACAAACTGCTCACTGAAATTAGGAAGGGCCAAGACAGGTGTAGAGGTCATAGCCTAGTTCAAGGTGGTAAAAGCATTAGCCGTTGCTTCATATCACTAGAAACAGTCGCCCTTATGTAACAAATCAGTCAAAGGTTTACACAAGGTGCATAATTGCGCACAACTGACGGTAATAGCTTGTAAGACCAAGGAATCCATGAAGAGTCTTCAAAGAAGTAAGGGTTGGCCAAGAAGCCACTGCCTGAATTTTGGAGGGATCTATAGACCCCCTTGACTTGAAATGATATGGCCCAAATAGTCCACCTAAGGGGCTGCAAAAGAACACTTACTCTCCATGGCAAATAACTGATTATCTCGTAATAATTACAAAGTACAACAAAGGTATTGTAAGTGTGAATCCCAAGAAGAACTGTAGACTAAGATATTGTAAAAAAAAAAACTAAGATAAATTTCCGAAGATAAGGCTGAAAAACTAAATTCACAAGAGCCTAAAACGTAGCTGGTGCATTTGTGAGAGCCTAAAACGTAGCTGGTGCATTTGTGAGACCAAATGGCATAACAACAAATTCATACAGACCTTCATGAGTGCGAAAAGCTGTCTTATGGATGTCAGAAGAGTGCATGCGCACTTGATGGTAACTTGCACGTAAATCCAGCTTAGAAAAATAGATAGCACCATGGAACTCGTTCAATAATTCCTCTACAAGTGGAAGAGGAAATTTGTTCTTCATAGTATGCTCATTGAGTTTCATGTAATCAACACAGAAATGCCAATAACCTTTTTTCTTCTGTACTAACACCACTGGGGCCACAAAAGGACTAAAACTAGGGTGAATAACACCTGAAGCTAGCATTAGTTGCACCTGGTGTTCAATTTCAGTTTTCTGAACATGACCATATCGGTAAGGTCTACAACTAATGGCCTGGTCTGGCTGTAAATGAATACGATGATTACAGGGACGAGAAGGTGGTAAGGATGTGGGTTCAGCAAAAACATCAGTGAAAGAGCACAAAATATCCTGTAACTGCTGATTCTATAACTGAGATAATGTTTGGGAGGATGAGGTACTAACAAGCTCTCCTTGTGAATTAGGAGGACATGGCAAAGCCAATGTTGAGCAGCCACAAAATCAGATTCAAGCAATAACACCTCTGAAATTGATACTGAAGACCGACTAACACCATGAAATTAAAACAGCCGAGAACCAAGAGGAAAAACAATGTAATTATCATTCATATCCAAAATAATTCGGCATAACTTTCTCAGCCATTGGACTCTTAAGATGATGTTGAAACCAGCTAAATCCATCACCAAAAAGTCATTAGAAAAATCATGATTAGACATAGACCATACCAATTTAATGCAAAAAGTGTTGACAGTCAAGTAATGATCCCCAGCTACTACAACTCGCAACAGGGCTGCTTCATGAATGGGAAGTTTTAATCTCTTCACTAAAGCGGCATCAACAACATTATGTGTACTGCCAATATCAATTAAAATTAGAATACTCTACCTTTAAATGAAGCCACGAATCTTAAGGGTGGAGCAACCTTCATGACCCTCTACTGCATTTCTAGAAGCCTTCGCGGTCGCTGTTGAGGGTGAAGACTCTGGAGCATCCTAAACTTCTCCTCAGGAGTCACAGGCTTCATTACTTGCAACGATTTACATTTATGATTGATAGTGTAGTGGTCGTTACACCAATAGCACAAACCTTTATGTTAGCGCTTCTCCATCTCCTTCTTACTTAATGTAAGTGACGGCTTTTGATTCACATAAGAATTGGAAGAACTAGAAGAAGGACCCATGGCAGTACCAGATGAACCCAACAACTTTGAAAAAACAAGTGCAAAGGTCAAGGAAAACTTGCTTGAAGGTCTTGGTACCAATGGTGAAATTGGCAAGGAAGAACTGAATGCTTAGCGGAAGCAGACACAGAAGAAGGAATATGAGAATATACCGCCTTAAGTGTTCTCGCTTGGATCCGAGCCATATGCATCATAGTAGCTAAAGATGTTGGTATAAATGCTTCGACAAGGGATTGAATATCCCAACGGAGATGCTTAAGGAAATAGTCCATGGCGACTGAATCAGGCAAATCAACCTTGGTCAACAAGTTGTCAAATGCTTCAATATACTCGTCCACAGAATCAGCCATCGACAAATTCTTGAGCTCCACTATAGCATGATCCGTCGGACCTCAAAGAAGCGATTCTCCAATTCGTGAAAGTAATCGTTCCACGATAACTCCTTTTCTGAGTGTTTCTGAGTGAAATTCAGATGTCATTTCAAAGTCTTGCCTTCCAAATGGATACTCAACAAACGAATACATTGCTCAATCAGAGTGTCGTCCACCGCAAAAAATTGACGGCAATGATAAGCCCACCCACGGAAGTCAGATACATCGAACTTAGGGAAATCAATTTGATTGGATTTGGTAGGCGGAAAATAAGATCCCGGTGAAGACCCAAACGAACCAAACTGAGGGAAGATAGGAGGTGGTTGAGGATTGGAAGACGAGTTCCTTGTTGGATTACCCGACGAAGAAATGAGACAATTTGACCATGAGAGTCTCCAAGCAGGACTCAATCCAAGTGATAGTGCTGCGCACTTACCCAATATCGGACGAATTCTGATGTTATTGAGCACGTGTTGATTCAAAGGCATCCGCATGAGTCTCGAGCTATTGTTCAATCTCTGCAAGTCGTTCCGATGAACGCGTCTCCGGAGCCATAGAGTCGGAGCACAGGCTTTCATACCAAATTGGCATGACCCTACCTGAAAGAGAGAAAAAGAAAGAGAAAGATGAAGAGTATGTATTTTATTCAACGAAAACAGAATGATGTACATGTGTGGGTTATATACTGTTCACTCTTATTCTACCAACTAAAACAATTCAGTTGTGGCTCACGTCTAAAAGTACATTCTAGTTCCCCTCGTATCAACAAAGTATATTGCCACATAACACAAGGTCTATCAAACTATCACTTCAGCTTCAATTTTTTCCGTGACAAAATGGTGTTCAATTTCATCATGCTTCATGGGATTATGTTAGACAAAGTTATTTGTAATCTCGAGGGCAACCATACTATCACACCACATCTGAATTGGTGCGGCCATTTTCCATATCATGTTCTTTTAAGTTTTAACAAGGGCACACCTCTTATTCCTTCGTAAATTCCAAGAACCATTGCTGTATATTTTGATTTGATGGAGCTTCTTGACACTACGAGTTTCTTACTCCAACTCACAAGATTACCCCAAACTAAAATGTAGTATACTATGGTAGAGCACCTACTGATCCGCAGTTGTGTATATCTCTATGTTCTTTGAATTGTGATACTGTGGGCAAGTTTTTGTCATAGAAGTTGTGATCATTTCAGCACATGACATGACTTAAGTATGTGTTTAATTGCTTTAATTCTAGTGTGTAGTTTAACAATCTGGAGCAAGAATCCAGATTCTTTTTCCTTTTTTTTTTTAATTCCCTTCTTTATATAAAGCATCTTTAGGTAGTGACGTACATTGAAATCAGTGATGGAAACAAATTTTGGATCACGGTTTCTATAAAATGGATTAGCCAAATTAAGAGAGTCTTAAAGGGAAAGGACTTGTAATTCATAATGTTCTTATCTAGACTTTTTGAGTTATTGTTACATTTCCTCCGGTTGTGATGGTTTAGTAACCTTTAATAATTATAATTTTTTAGGTTCTAAGCAAGGATAATCCTCCTCAGAAGACATATGTCTATAAATTGGATGTTCCCGTTGCTGCGAGGTGGATATCTTTGGTTGTCGCCCCATTTCAAATTCTTCCGGATTACCAAGTTGGTCAAGTATCTCATATATGTTTGTTACCTAATCTATCAAAGCTTCGGCATACTGTGGAATTTTTCCATAGCATATTCAGGTTTGACATATCTTAATTGGTACGTTCTGGGCATGGAACTGGTTGATTACTTATAACTATTTAACTGATTTTATTTTCTTCGCATGCAGTTGCTATAAGGATTACCTTTCTGTAGACTTTCCATTTGACTCCTACAAGCAAGTTTTCATAGAGCCAGAGATGACTGTTTCATCATTAAGTTTAGGAGCTTCTATTAGCATGTTTAGTTCTCAAGTTTTGCTTGATGAGACGGTTATTGATCAGGTCAGCTTATTATTGAAGTCTTTCTTAAAATCTGTTTTTTTGTTTATTTTGTTGAGTAACCACTTTCATGTCTATGGTGAAGAATGGGATAGCCATTGTTATGGAAATAATCATGCCAATTGATGTAAAACAGATTAAAAAACCACTCACACTCTTGTTCTTAAGGAAGCAGTGACGATTTAGAGAAAGGAGATAGAAAACAGTGAAGGATTATGGGGGAGAGTTGCATAAACAGAGGAAGGGAGAGGGAGAAACAGAGGTGGGAGAAGGGTGTGAGAGACTGGTCAGAACAGAAGTGGAGGGAGAAATTCAGAGGATGAGAGACGAAGGGAGGGAGGGAGATCTCAAGTCTGCCTTTTACATGAGCTGATAAGAGCTATTTATAGGACCAGAATTTTTCCTCGTGAAGGAAGCAACAAGCAAGAATTCCCCAACTTGTTACATAAAGTATACAATAAAAATAATATGCAGCTGTAATAAAACATCCACTTGCTTTGTAAAAACAGAAAATATAAAAATAGCTTGATTTCTGAATCGGTACTCATAATATCTGAATTGAAGAGAACGTAAGAATCTCAGAGAATCTGAAAATTCAGTACTTTATTGCTGAAGCGTGAAGCCTATTTATAATGGCAGATTACAGAGAGATTGACTAATTCAAAATTCAAATGCTAAATCTAAATATCATAATCATAATCTGAAAACTAATCTAATAAATTCAAAATTCAAATAATAATAATAATAATTCAAATATGAAATAAATAAATAGTAATAATAAAAATATTTATCCTAATGTTTCTCTATCTTATCAAATCACCCAGTATCCCAAATTAATCAGGTTCTTATTAATTTCCTTCCATATGAAGTTTCCACAAAATATATAGTTCGTATATTCCACCAATCAATGAAAAGAGTATCATGCTTGAACTTCATTTTGATGTACACATGACTAAGAATATTTTAAGAACACAATCATTGTGAAGACTTAATATAAGAGGCCTGAGTTCCGTGTTGAGTTGAATGGGACGATGAGGTATTCAAGTGGTGTGGTTGAGATATTGAGTAGTTGGGGATGCCAGACCCGCACCGCTTTAATACCAATAATTCCCTTATCAGACCATTACTTTTTGGATAAAGGCATACTCCTTCCCTACAAAGAATGGATGCATGGGTTAATACCCTTGTGGGACTTCAAAATCTCATACTACTGAAGTCTCCATTGCCCAATTCAATTCATAAGACTGTCATATTATATTTGGTTATGCATTGATTTTATTGATTGACTATGCTGTGCTTAGTCTGTGAAGCTTGTAGGACTCGTTTGAAATTAAATGGGATTCTTTTCTTCAAAAAAGCTCAATTTCACCTGAGATTTTGGGTGAAGGCTGATGTGTCAACGATGGCTTCTCTAATGCCAATTATTTTAATATGCATGATCAATATGTTTTAATCTTCCGCTATTACTTATTAAGACTTTCTTTCTCAGCATTTGATTACTTTATTTTGTCTGCCACCATTTGTTTGTTTAGCTATCCCTGTGGTCTGTTTGTTTACTACAGATGAATGCATTTGTGTGATGATATTTTTCATGGATGCAGTTTGAATTGAAGTTTGAACTGTCTTCATCTTTAATTGATTCAATCAACTATGTTTCACGTGAGAATTCTTAGCAGATATAACTTACCTGCTTTTTTAGCTGTATGTTGATCAGTGGCTTTTGTTGTGACAGACTATTGATACAAGGATAAAACTTGCATATGCTCTTGCAAGGCAGTGGTTTGGTGTGTATATAACCCCTGAGGCAGCTACTGATGGTAACTTAGTGGATTATATTCTTATGCTGCATTATTAGGCTTTTCATGTTTTCATTTCATGTTTTTTTCTCTTACGTTTAAGTTTTACAGAAATCATATTCCTAGTAACACAATTAATATATGCATGCTGTCAGAGTGGCTCTTGGAAGGGCTTGCTGGTTTTTTGACAGACTTTTATGTGAAGAAACACCTAGGAAATAATGAGGCACGGTACCAAAGATACAAGGTTGGTATTCTATATGGGTTAGTAAAGGAGTAAGTTAATGTAGATAGGGTTACACCGTTGATGATTTAGCATAATTATGCAACTATTTCAACCCACTTATTTAAATCACATTCTCTTTGCTTTAAGGCTGATTAGTTTTAACATTGTTTTTTGGATAACATTTCTGCTTCTCTTATGATAAGTGTTGTATTTTTAGTAGGATAAAATCAGTTTAAGTGTTATGCTTGAACTATGATAGAGTTGTCTTTTCAAAAGTCATTTCTTTTAGTTTTCCCACTTTTGTGCATTACAAATGGTAAGCAAAGCTTGAAAAAAGAGAAAGATCAAAAGAAACTAAGACAGAAGCCTAAATATCATGAAACAGCTGTAGTTGTTATTTCTTGTAGTTGGAGTAGGAATTATTGGTTCTTTTATTGTTTACGAATTTAAAATAAATTCTCTATAAGAAAATAAGTACAAAGATTTATTAATGTTGGCAAATATTTAGCCCAAACAAAGTCTAACAAT
The DNA here is from genome assembly GCA_037177275.1 of Acacia concinna. Classification (NCBI taxonomy): domain Eukaryota; kingdom Viridiplantae; phylum Streptophyta; class Magnoliopsida; order Fabales; family Fabaceae; genus Acacia; species Acacia concinna. The sequence goes on from JBAGKO010000016.1 coordinate 16,258, forward strand.
ATACTCCTCCAGCCTGTAATATAAAATATATTTGCTTAATTTGATTGGATTAAGGAAATTGGTTGAGTTAGTCAATGTTATGGTATTTAGAAAAGAAAGAGATAGAAAGGGGAAAAGAGAGGAGAAACAGAAGATTTGAGAGAAGAAGAGAAACAAAAATACTGAATATGGCAATCCGTTAGGACAAACAATTAACAGACTGAAATTACAATAGGCTATATATATATTTATAGTCTTAATCCCCTATTAATAACCGCCCTCTCACTTAATATAAAATAAGTACAAAAATTTATTAATGTTGGCAAATCTTTACCCCAAACATAGTCTAACAATATACTCCTCCGGTCTGTAATATAAAATATATTTTCCTAAATTAAGAAAGTTAGTTGAGTTGGTCAGTGCTATGGTATTTAGAGAAGAAAGAGAGAGGAAGGGGAAAAGAGAGGAGAAACAGAGGATTGGAGAGAAGAGAAATAAAAATACCGAATATGGCAATCCATTCGGACAATCAAAAGGCTGAAATTACAATAGGCTATTTATATTTATAGCCTTAATCCCCCATTAATGACCGCCCTCTCAGTTAAGCGGTATTCCCTTCTAACCATCTAACACTATGTATAACAGAATTATCTAATTGACTATTCATAGTCTAATTATATTTACGTATTAGTTGATATGAATTTTCTAAAACACCCTAACCATCTTTCTCAATTCCCTCATTCCCTCTCCTCCTTGATTATTGTTAAAGGAGCATCAATAGGGGTAAATTAGGAAAAAATTGGTAAGTTTGAAAAAGGTCTTATATTAAGGACCAATATCAATTCCCAAAATATGTTTTATATTAAGGACTGAAATAGTAAAATTATGTTGTTATGATTTATTTCCTTTTTGGAAGATTGAATGAGGATCAGTTCAGAATATTTTGTATCTATTATACTTCTTTTAGTTTTTCCCCTTATTTTCCTTAATTTAGTATTGTTATGTTTTTCTAGGAATTAAGTTACAAGAAAGCCGGATTCTTTAGTCATTCTAGGGATGTACTATAACTAGTGCAGAGGAAATCTTTTAAGAACAACCCATGATCTTTGTCATCAAGAAGAATAGGGAGTTTATCATTAAGGATTGGTCTATCACCTTTTATCATGCACTTAGAGAGGTTGTTAACCGGATTTGCCTACCCGCTGGGGACACTAATGGGACCCGGGAAATGGAAAGAAGAATTGCAGGAATTAATCGGATAAGCTCTTTACTGATATAAATAAGAGACTACAACTGTATACTCCCCCTAGCAGAGAGCTTCGTGTAAGGGAAACTAAGCAATGAAACAGCAAAGAAAAACTATTTAGATCTTAAGTTTAACTATGTTGATAAACCCCTCTTGTTGTCTAACTCTCCTAGGTAAGCGTATATTTCCTTGTATGTCCTGCAATTCCAAAAGGTTAAAAAATACTTGCTTAGAATCCCCTTTTTCTGACTTGATTTGTTTGACCGAATGGTAGCTACATATTAATAGGGAGTAGGGACTATGCGAACAAGTTTCCCAAGAATCTGATAAAATAAGTCATAGATAAATGGAAAGATGAAGTGGACACAAAAAATAAAGAACATAGAAAAAGAAATTAATTATTAGTTAATGTAAGCAATGTGCTAGGAGTTTGCAGGAAAATTGGTAAACTTGCTCATACATCTAAGGGTATATGTGATGGGATGCTGTTTTGAAGTTTCAGCCTAAGATTGTTTTAATAAGTTCTAAGTGCCTGTTATGCAGGGAGATTGGACATGTGATGGAATATGGAGATTAAAATATTTTGGGAAAGCTTACTATAGATGGAAATCGAGATGATTTTTATATTTACCTTTACTTTCTGTAATAGTGCTGGTGGATGTTTTGTATTATTTTATCTTATCTTGGCAAGTGGACTAAGGTTACTTCATAGGAAGGTAAAGAAGGTTTCTTCATGGGTAAGAAACCTTAACCTATATATACGTGTCCCTTGTGTATTTTGGGGCTGACTTGGATGAATGGAAAAAAATTATTGTTGCCATGTAATCTCTCTCTCCCCCTTGGTTCAGATTGTCCTCTCCCCCTCATTCTGTTTCTGTTCTGTTTTGTTCCCCCTCCTTTCTGTTCTTATTCCCCCTCAATTCCAGACCTATTTCTCTTCTCTGTTTCTGCACCTCTCCCTCATAATCCTCCTCTGTTTCTTAGCTACTCCCCCTACTTTCTCATAATTTAGGCCTAAAACCACCCCTGTTTTGCATTAAATGAGTTTGTGAGTGAATGTCCCAACATGTTTTACATCAACATGCTTGTTAATTTTGTTGTGTTCCTTTTTCCTTTTTGTCTTTGCCGTACACTTCTTTGGGACTTTTGGTTTGTTAAGCAATGGCCTCTTATCTATTAGCTGGTGAACTTGCTTGTTTAAAATTGTGATTTCTTATGCTAGTTGCATTTGTTTATGGTCATTAATTCGTGCTGTTTGTAATTCGTGTGCAGGCAAATTGTGCTGTTTGTAAGGCAGATAACAGTGGAGTGACAGCATTGAGCTGTTCAGCGTCTTGCAAGGATTTATATGGAACCCAATGCATTGGGTTTTATGGAAAACTAAGATCATGGAAGTCTGTAAGTTTTCTTTTCATCAGATAGCCGTGTCCTAATTTTTTCCCCCATGTTTGATATGGAATGGCATAATTTGTTTTCCCTTGAACTTTCTTCAGGTTGCTATTCTTCAAATGTTGGAAAAGCAGATGGGTCCTGAATCTTTTCGTAAAGTGAGTTTCCATTCCATTGCTGATATTTTATTTTTTCCTGGTCCATTCTTATTTTTTGTGCAAGAAGAAATTTTTTAAAAAGGGGAGTATGCAGAGAGATGGTAGGTAAGAAGTCTTCAAACAGAGAAACAAAAGCAGCAAGTGATGTGAGTTGTGTAATGTGAATGTAGGAATTTAGGGATTATGACAGAAGGGAAGAGAGAATTAGAGAATAGAGGACGGAGGGATTAGGAAGAAGAAGAGAGAAGAGAGAAGAGAGATAGAGGCAAAGAGTACTCAAACTATTATTCATCAATCAATTGCTCAAAAGTCTGTATTCT
>JBAGKO010000016.1:37443-50029 GCA_037177275.1 Acacia concinna
GTGAGACAATGGTAGCAATGGAAGGAAAATAATAACAAAGGAGGCAAGAGATGCGAGCATATATATATATATATATATATATTTATATATATAAATTTGAGGGTAAAGTTTTAAAAATATACATGTGGTTTTTTTAAAACTGGGTCTAACTTTTTTTTGTGCAAAAATAATTATGTGGTTATAAAACTGGGGCAAAAATACTTATTAATTGTTAAGTTTGACTTTTTTCACTTTTAAATCTTACGTGGATAATAATGTAGTTAAAATTTTAGCCTACGTAACAGTGGATAAAATGGGGGAAAAACAATCTACATCTATACTATTCTCCGTCTCCATCCGCAGTGCCAGCTCCACATCCACAACATCTTCCCTTCAATCCACAGCATCTCCCAGATTTGCATCTATGCAATTCCTTTTATTTTTTATTATTTTAAAAAAAACCTCCTTACTAAAACACACTCTCAATTGAGGGCTTCCATGAGATTTTACCACACCAAAGAAGAGAAAACAAAATCAACAAAGGAATCTTACCTAACAATCGATGTTTTTCCTTGGGTATGTCGTTGAGTTTTCTATAAATTCCCCGTGTTTCATTACCATATATGAAAACCCTAAATCATGCCCTGGGAAAATTGTAAACAGCTTTCTATGTCCAGCTTCAAATAAGTTAAGCATTTTAAAAAAATAATAATAAAGAGAAAATTGCAATTTGGTACCAGGGAAGGGAATTTACGATCAAACGGTCTAGTGAAATCGCGTAATTGTAATAAAGTCCCAGTTGACAACTCCATATGCTTTTAGGGGTTGTCACTAACAACTCCATAGGCTTCATTGACAACTCTACAAGTTTTTATTATAATTACGTGATTTCGTGAAACCATTTAATCATAAATTTCTTTCTTTGGGACTAAATTGTAATTTACCCAATAATAAATAAATATCAGTGGGTAGATGTGGATTGTTTTTGTTTTTATTTTTTTTATCCACGGCTGCTTAGGCCAAAACTTTAGCTGAATCATCGTTCACATAACCATTAAAAGTGAAAAAGTCAAACTTAAAAGTTAATGGGTATTTTGTCCCCACTTCTATAATGACATAGTCACTTTTACAACAAAAAAAAGACTCAATTTTAAAAAAGCAACATTTATATTTTTTTACCTTTACCCTAAATTTGAGTGAGATATAAAATGCGTGGGATGCATGGAATAAAATTGTGGTGAGATGTTGATGTGCTGTCGGCACGCTTTCCATGCGGTTGAAATTTCAGGAAACATAATACCAAATACATAAGACAAAGACCAACTCTTTTGGGATTGTGGAATTTCCTTTTTGTACAAATTACCCTTTTTTTTTGTTTTTGTTATATTCATTGGGTTAGTTAAATTTGAGCATTATTAGACTTAGCTAATTAAGAGTAACTCTCTCTTAACCCATCGTCTGTGGGTTCAATTGACGAGGGGTTGGATAGACTCACAAATAAAATAGTGTTCGATCCCTGGGAATACCGCTTAGTTGTGGTTCCAGTCGCAGCGTTTGAGGAGGCATCCTAGCTCTAAGGTGCCTAGATTAACGCCTGAGGGTAATTGACGGCTCGCCCTACTCGACATTAGTATCACCATTTCCTTAGACTGTGGATGAACCTAACCCCTTTCCAAAAATTTATAATCGAAAAAAAAAAAGAGTAACTCTCTTTTAAGGATATTTTTCACATTCATGTGAACCAATACTCCAAACCTGATAGTTAATTGGTTAAAATCTCTTTCACTTCATCATTGGTAAGGCTCCTTTTTTCCTCAAAACCATTGTAGGGTTTGATTTTTCTTACCATAAATAGAAATATATTTTTATAGTTTTAAATATAAGGCTTTAATTTTATTCATCTCATATATTTATTTATTTCTTTATTTTCAAATGATCCTTGTAGTTACATTCTTAATGATATGATGTAAAATGTATAGTAATATATATTCTCAAACGTAAATGATTAAAATAAATAATATGGCAAAGAAATCAATACACGTTTTCTTAAAAAATAACAAATTTTTGTAAGGGAAAAACTCAAAAAAGAGATAAATAAAGTCATTGCCGCGAATTTGTCTATTTCATAGTCTCGGCATTATCTTGCTCCATTATTGTACGAGGATCCTAGAAAGAATCTTAAAAGTGAATCATTGAGCATCTTTCCGGCAAAAAAAAAAAACAGGAACAAAAAAGAAAGAAAGAGTTATTGAGCACGTGAGAGAATAAATTTATTCAGCACTCCACGGGGGTTCAATCAAAGTTTGTTCACGGACGTTTCTATTTATAAGGCTTAATTGATTTTTAACGATAATTATATTATTTAATTATATCATATATCATATTTTATTACATTATATATCATTTTATAAGTCAAACAACATAATTTAAAGAAAAACTATAAATTTTAATATCTTAAAGTAATTTAATTAGCTTTCTTTAAATTTTTCTAAGATTTTCTAAAAAAGTCAACTAGGTTTTATAAATAGGAATAAAGGCAGTATATTATATTAAATAGGGAAAATTGCACTAAGGTCACAAATAAAGGAATTTACGTCAAAGTGGTCCTAAGATAAAAAAATACTACTGTTAAGTCCCCAATATAAGGAATATATTACTGACAAATCCTAAATAACAACCCCAACAACACCATTAACAACTATGAGACCTGATAGTAATTTATTTATATTTCGAGATCACTTTGACGTAAATTCCCTTATTTAAGACCTCACTGCAATTTTTCCTATTAAATAAGATTATTTGTTATGTTTGCCGTATTATATTTTTTAAAAAAAAAACCTAGTGAATAGCATTATTTCGCATCATGTGATCCCATATTTATTTTTGGGCTTATTTGTTATAACTTATGTTAGCCAAATAAAATCTTATACATAAAATACGAAAAAAACCTCTCTCACATACTTACTCCGTATTCTATAATAAGTTATTTATATAAGTAATTTCAAACAAGCCTTTTATCACTCAGTGCTTAAAAGTCTTCCATGTATTGAATAGAACATATTATTTATGATTTATGAACAGTATCACAATATAAATTTTATATATCTTATATCGATATTATTAATATAATGCATATATATGTCACAAATATCATGGCTCAAAGTCATATAACAAATTTGGAATCTCACAAATGGCATGAATGAAAAAAATAAAAACCAAAAGGAACGCATATGACAAATTTCTCAATATGTTATTTTTTTTGTTAGATAAATTTCTCAATATGCCTATCGGATCTCACGACTCACGGAACCAGCTATAGGCACCATCAACTCTTTTAATCAGGGCTATTCAGATTGGATCTGAGTGATCCAGATTTCATTTTTTTTCTTTTTATTTTTTTAAAAAAATTATTTTAACAAATAGATAATCTAAAATAAAAACAATCTTTTAACTAACATTTTTTTAAAAAAATAATTTTTTCACCTAAAAATCATCTCTCAAAAAATATAAAATTTAGACCGTCTAGATTCAATGTAAACGGTCCAGATTGAAAGAGTTGCCCCATAATTGGTTCCGCGACTCACCAGTTAAGAGTGGAACACCCTAACCAGCAAAGTCACGATCCTACTTGTCCAGTTGTCCTAAACGTTTAGCCCTTTTGTCTTTATTTTTTTGGATTAGAGAGTACAATTATTCATGAATTTATGTCTAAATGTCTAATGTGCAAAAATACTTTTTAAAAAAAATTCTTAACTACAAAAAAGCACTCATGTTTTTTTTTTTTAAAAAAAAAACCAATGTTTGTTACTTTTGGTGGTGAAACTCATCACTGTCTTGTACAAAAAGTAAGGGCGTTGGCTTGTTTGAATGGTTTTATTATTTTTACCTCAATTTTAAAATTCATAGATATTTTAACACATTAAGTGTAATTTCATAGAAATTTTTGCACCTTATTCATTATTCTTTTTATAAAAAAAAATCTACACTTATTTATAATTTATTAAGAAAAACTGTGTTGTCCAATTTTCCTCAGGCTCTCTGTGGCTATTCCAAAACACACACTAGATTTGTGAAGCAGACTTGAAAAACCTCTTGATTAACCTAAAAAAAATAATAATACAATGTCATCCACCATTTAAACTTATTTTGGTCAAAATCTAGTTTAGTCAATAATTTAACGGTTAAACTTAAATATCCATTAATATTTATAAGATTGTTCCATTTTAAAAATTTTAGAATTGAAATTACACCACAGTTAACTTTAAGACACTAATGTATATTTAGGAAAATGATTTTAAGAGCTGAGTACACCTTATCTCATCTATATATGGCGTTGGTGTTGATGATTTGGGTGATAGTATTATGGGTACAATTATTTAATTGACTATTAATCAAAGCTTAAATTAATCGAGTCGTACTTCCTACACACGGTTGTTGTCAATTCAATTGGACATTTCCTACTTACTCTGCTTGTCCCTTTGATTTTTAACTTGTATGTCATCTTCTTTCTTCCTTCTTCCCCTTCTTACACGCAAATAAATGTTGGGTTAAAGTGTAATTTACCTCTTAATATTTTTAAGGAGGAGTAATTTATCCCCTAACATTTGTTTTTGGAATAATTTACCCTAACGTTATTTATTTAAAGCAATTTACCTCCAACAGTTAACAATTAAAATGAACGTTGGGGGTATGAATTGCTCCAAATAAATAAAGTTGGGGTCAATTGCTCTAAAAAAAATGTTGAAGGTAAATTGTTCCTCCCTGAAAACGTTAGGGGTAAATTGCCATTTAATCCATGAATATTCAATATTAATAAATTATATTTTCGTCTCCTTATTAATTAAGAACTTAGTTGAGTTAGCATTTAAAAAGTATATTTATGTAAATTGAATTCAAACTCATCTCACATATTCATCTCTTATCTAATATACCATAAATCATTTTAGAAAAAGTAACTTTTATTGCTAATTCAAATAAACATTAATTCACCTTTGTCCTGTTACATAAAAAAATTATGGATTATACTTATATCATTCTTATATATATTTTGTCAGGTTTTTCAATTATATATGGTCATGTGTCTTATTTATTGTATTATAATAATTCAAATATAAGACACATGACCACATGTGATTGGAACCTAACGAAATGGATCTAAAAAACTTGATCTAAAAATTTTCCTAAAATTATACTCTCTCATACGTTCTTTTTAATTATAAGACATTTTAAACCTTCTTATCGGAATTCATTTAGGAGTAGAGACTGTGTGCTTAATTCACTAGCTAACTCTGTCAAATAAAACTCCTACCTCTAATATCTTACGACAAAGACTAAATATTCTTCCTAAAAGTGTCTTCCAATCAATCAATTATGAATTAAATGAGCATGCACTAAAGTCCTGATAGGGTTATAGGCAAGATGGATGTGCAAACAAGATTATGAGAATATTAATAAAAACACAACTTCAAATTTGTTATTTGAATTAATAGGGCATGCATATTAATGTTCTGATAAGGTCTTAGGCGCAACATCAAACCCTCAACCTCTTACTTATCAGGAAAATTTTATGTCACTAGGTTATAAAACTATTTGTATATAAGAATATTGTGTTTGGCTCAAATCACATGCAATTTTATCCATTCACAACTGCCCAATTAGCTCTTGGTATCAAAATAATTTGTGTGAGAGAGATCCCCACAACACAAAACTTTATATATATGGATGGCTTCAAGAAGATTTGAATATCCACATTTAGAGATGAGGCGAGAATTTTTTTTTTCCACCTTCAAAAGTTTCAAATTTTAATTTGAACCTATCCATGTGGCAAGAACTCATGATTATTTTGATTTTTGAACCTGTACTATCATATATATTTAATTCGTACACAGTAAATCATGTTAGAAAAATAATTTATACAGCTAATCAAAACAAGCATGTAACATGGTTTGGGTTTTATTTGCTTGCCATAAAATTTTAATAATCATTCTGCTAAAAGAAGTTTCATCATGTTAGTCGTGTATTAATACTTACTAGACTGTTTAAATTTTCCCCAAGAATTAATAACAGTCTCTGACCGAAAGCATTGTATTGTTGTGCACGGAGCACCAAATTAAAGAAGGGAGTTACTTTATGTTAAATGTGTTGGACCCTCCACAACAACATATTGTCCCCAAAACTTAATACTCCCTCCCACCTAATTTAAATAAAATAAAATAATTAGTTATGATAGTTAATATAACATTTTCTTGAACCACCTATTAATTTCCTTTATCTCTCTCATTTTATTTTGGGTTAAGGTGTAAATTTGACAAATAACTATTATCATACGGGTGTTCTTAACAATTAATTATTTTAGGGTGTAAAAATAACAATCATAAGTTTTTTTTTAGAGTAATAATAGCAATGCCGTAACTACACTTAAATGCTATTCTTTTTTTGAAATATGGGTTCTATCGTTTATTATTTTAATATATTTTTAAAAGGATAAAATATAAATTTAGAAACAAACTATTTTTTTAGGACACACAAGACAATTATTTTTCATAAGAGTATTTAGATAAATATGAGCATTTATATAAAAACATTCATATTAATGTCTTTCTTTATTCTTTTCATAAGAGCATTTACAAGATAAACATGAGAGTCTACATTATAACTAAATGGATTTAATCTAGGAAGTTAAATTTTTTTGGATATTCACATATTTATCTTTCCATTAACAAAACTTGATTTTATTTTGACCAAAATGGTGCAATAAAATTTTTTAAAATACCTTTTAAACAAATATAGATATTAAAGGATTTAAATAATTTTGGTCGTTAACATATTTTTCTTATAAAAATATTTTTATTGCACCCTTTTGGTCAAAATAAAATCAAATTTTGTCAATGAAAAGATAAATATAGGCATTTATAAGACAAATATGTAAATGTCTAAAAAATTTTAACTTCACATATTCTTTTAAATCCCTTTAATTATAATGTAAACACTCATATTTATCTTATAAATGATTTTATAAAAAGAATAAAATATGGCATTAATATAAATGCTCATATTTTTCTAAATGCTCTTACGAAAAATAATTGTTTTTGATGGCCTAAAAAATAGTTCATTATTAAATTTGCACCTTAACTTTTTAAAAATATATTAAAATAATAGGAAGTGAGACCCATACTTAACGGCCGTTAAGTGTATTTAATGGTTTTGCCATTTTTGCCCAAAAAAATTAGTAATTGTTATTTTTACATCCTAAAATAGTTAATTGTGTTGGACACCTCTGGTGAAATAATTCTTTGTCAAATCTGTCCCTTAGCCTATTTTATTTTTATCCAACCTTATTTTTTTAAAAAGTCACGGTTGCAAAATTTAATTTGCAAAGTTGATTTTAAAAATAAAAATTAAAAAATAAAACAGAAGAGAGAAAACAGGGGGAGACATCGCTTTTTTTGTTTTGTTTATATTCATGAAAGTTGTTGTTGCGATATCTTTCCTTCTTTCCTCTTTGAAATGGCGCCTATTGATTCTACGGCCTTCGTTTTTCCACTCAAGACGTAAAATATCCTCAAGCTGGAGTCACGAATTCGAGGATTCCGTTCTTACTCCTCGTTTTGAAAATCAATTTTTATATCTTTCTGGGATTTGTCTGCGCTTGATTGTTGCCATAACGGCATGAGGGAGAATATGAGCTGGCGAAGAGTACTGAAGTCTGTGCAGACCCTCGCTGCCCATACCCTTCTCTTCTGCTTCACGCTTTTTCTTGTCTTCAAGCTCGATCACGTTGTTTCCTGCTCTTGGTGGTCAGTTCTTGGTCTAATTTTATCAATTGAATTCCTACTTTATTATTTATTTTAGCTCACAGCCTAGATTATTTTGACTATTTTTCTCCTTTTATATTCTGTAATTTATATAAGTGGTTTTCTTTTGCTCAAATTAGTATGGACTTCGATTATCAGTGTCCTCCTGGACTTTTAATTATTTTACGAAGGCGTCAACAGGGGGCAGGGATACGTTTTGAGCAGTCAATTTAATGAGAGAAATCTTTTTTTCAAAAAAAAAAAAATCAGACGACGAGGTATTCATGATTGTCCTGACTGAGTTTATCGCATGTTAAAATTGCGTCTGAGAAAAGTATTCTTGATTAGTAGAATCGGAATTTAGTGTCTTCTCCGCTTCTCTTGCGTGTTATTAATTTACCTTTTTATTCTCCTCCCCCAAATAAGCTGTGGTGAAAGAATTAACCATCATGGTGTCTTGTATGGTGTGTGGCATAAAAAAAATCATTCAATGTGAGGATTTTACTTTTTCTCAGATTTGAAATAAAAAACTGAGTTGAATTACTTTTCCCGTCTGCAACTGCTGTGCTATTCATTTTTACTCCCTTTGCTTGGTTTTCTTTTCTTATCCATATGATGGGATGCAGGGGGAATATATGGGACTTAAGATATGAAGATGGGTGCGGAAGCTTTTACATTATGAAAACATATAGTTGGTTAATGATTCACTTATAAGAAGAAGAATAGGAATCAGATGAGCCAAATGAATCTCGTTTTCGTTTTTTTTTTTAATAAATCATAAAGGTACAATAATTGTTAGACCAAGATAGCGAAAGAGTGCATGAGCTTTTGCTTCAATTGGAATTGAAAGTATGTCTGCTTATTGCAAAGCTACCAAAATGGTCTAGTGGCATTGTAAGAGTTGGTCCCACCTTTGGGTTTAAGTGATTATAAAGATTCCTAAGGTAGTAGATGTTAGGTGGTACTGTATCACCTGTCAATTTTTTGTGCCTACACTGGATTCAATCAAATAATCAGCCCTACTCTGGAAATTATTCATGAACCTACACTGTCCATAATTTTAGAAATAATTTAGTGTAGGGATGATCAAGAACACTATGGAATTTTTGGTGTTAAATTTGGTAAACATGTAATCTTTGCAAAGGAAGAAAGGAAGAAAGTGTGAGAAATCATGGGAGTTTCTATGGAAGTTCTGTTAATGACTTTTTAGTATAGAAATTTTTACATACTAAAGAAACAAGGCAATATGTGTTGGATTCTTATAAGACAGAGATTATTAGTTACTGACTTCAACCTTAATGTGCAGGATAATATTTTTTCCACTATGGATGTTTCATGCTGTTGTGGCTCGAGGAAGGTTCTCATTACCTGCGCCATCAGTTCCACGTAATCGACATGTATGTAATTGTTATCTTTATTACAAGTTCAAAATTATAAACCAGGTTTTTTCCCTTTTTTTATGTATGAATATTGGGCAATGTGGCCTACCAATCTTGAAGTGTAATATTGTAATTGCTACCTTGTGGCTTTTCCAAATGGGGTTATCAGTGCTTCCCTATCTATCCCGTACTTATCGAGTGTAGAATCTTTTTCTTTTCATTATTAAGATTAGTATATACAATTCTGATTTGGTATTTTGTGACAGTGGGCACCATGCCATGCCGTTGTTGCAATACCATTGCTTATTGCGTTTGAACTGCTCCTTTGTATATATCTTGAGAGCTTATATGGTACACCAACTTATCCTACCTCTGTTTTACATGATTGTGGATTCGATTAATTTTCATTCATTCATTTAGTTTCCTGTGAAAAGAGTTTTAAATGAAATATTAACTTGGTAATCCATGTTTATATAGTTAGACTGATTTTGAAGAATTCCTCCTCTTGAACAGTCAGCATTATACCATGTCTCAATGTCTTGACATGAAGTAACTATGTTGTGCTAAAGGAGTTGAATGCCCGAGATGTTTCTTATGCAAGATATGTTATTACTCTAAATTAATGCATTCTCTTTTGGGCAGTTCATGGTTTTGCTGCTGTCAATTTGAAGATTGTGTTCCTTCCCTTGCTAACATTTGAAATCATTATTCTAATTGACAATTTCAGGTAAAATTCTTAATAATTTCCTCAATTATTAGTTAATGACTTCTGGTTTTCTTTTTATTTTTTATGAGAAAAAGAGAGTGGGACTATTTCTTGTTTGGAGAGCAATTTTTTTAACAGCAACTGATATATTCTTGAAATAAAAGAGGATCTAGGGGGCAAAATCTTATATTTTATTGAATGAAGCCATATTAAACTTATAGGGATTACATATTAGGGTTTGTTATAACAAACCATAGAATACTCCCCACAATCTAGGAATAGAAAAACAGATTTAATCCCATAACATAATACTGATAATATCCCTATTTAATAATATTACTAAATAGGAATAACTTAGGCTAAGTCATTCGGCTAAACCCTAGCAAGAGAGTCCACCGAACTAAACCCTAGAAAAGAGTTTGCTGAATACTTCCAACACTCTCCCTCAAGCTGGCGAATATATGTTAATAATTCCCAGCTTGCCTCTTAAGCCTTCAAACTTCTCTTGAGTCAGTGATTTTGTCATGATATCTGCTTTGTGCTTTCCTGATGGCATATAAGACAAATTAATGATCTTGGCCTCCAATTTTTTTCTAATGAAATGCCTATCAATCTCTACATGCTTCATCTTGTCATGTTGGATTGGATTATTAGCAATTTTAATTGTAGACATGTTATTGCACCAAGCCTTCAATGGTTCATCAACCTCTACTTTGAGTTCCTTGAGTATTCGTAGAATCCACATTCCCTCACGTATGCCAAGGGATAAAGCTCTCTATTCTAATTCAGCCGAACTGCATGAGACAACTTGTTGTTTCTTACTTCTCCATGTCACAAGATTTCCCCATACATAGGTACAGTAGCCAGTAGTAGATCGTTTGTCAACCTTGGATCCTCCCCAATCAGCATCTGTATATAACTCTATACTTCTATCATTCCTTTTCTCAAAGAATAATCCAAGTCCAGGTGTTCTTTTATGATATCTAAGAATCCTATATACTGCTGTCATATGTTCTTTCTGAGGCTCACATGAGAATTGACTTACAACTCCAACAGCATAACTTATATCAGGTCTTGTGTGGGAGAGGTGAAGTTTTCCTACCAGCTTCTGATATCTTTCTTTGTTAACTGCGGTACCATCCGGTCTAATGGTTAGCTTTTGGTTTAACACCATTGGAGTATGTGCAGGCTTAGTCCCTAGCATGCCAGTTTGCATTAGAAGATCCATAGTGTATTTTCTTTGTGATACACTAATACCTTGTGGAGTTCTAGCTACCTCCATACCTAAAAAGTATCTCAAGGAACCAAGCTCTTTGACTTCAAACTCAGAGGCCAGTTGTTGTTTCAATTTCATGATCTCCTCAGTATCATCCCCTGTTATGACATAATCATCCACATAAACAATTAAAATTGTGACCTTACTACCTTGATGTTTTATTAACAAGGTATCATCTGACTAACATTGAACATATCCCTAAGACTTAATAGCTCGAGTGAATCTTTCAAACCATGCTCTTGGTGATTGCTTTAGCCCATAGAGTCATTTATAGAGTTTGCAAACTCAATGTAAGTTTTTAGACGTCCTCACCCCTAGTGGAACTTCCATACACACTTCCTTTTCAAGATCCCCATTTAGAAATGCATTCTTTACATCCATTTGATAGAGAGGCCAATCTAAGTTAGCAGCTAAGGATAGTAGGACATTAATGGTATTAAGCTTTGTAACTGGAGCAAATATCTCTTCATAGTCAATGCCATATGTTTGTGTAAATCCACGAGCTACCAAACGGGCTTTATATTTATTCACACTCCCATCAGGGTTGTATTTAATAGTAAATACCCATATATTGCTAACTAAAGACTTACCTTCAGGTAGATGTGTAAGCTTCCAAGTTCCATTCTTATGTAGAGCATGTAATTCTTCATTTATAGCTTTCTTCCATCTTAGATATGAAATAGCTTCTTCGTAGCTTTTAGGGATAGATGCATTTTCAACATTGGCTACAAAAGTCTTCATTTTGGATGAAAGCCTTTGATAAGAGACATACTTGGCAATAGGATGATTAGTACAACTTCTCTTTCCTTTTCTTAGAGCTATTGGCTAGTATAAACCTTCGAACTTGGTTCAGGTACTGATTCATGAGTCTGCCTCTGTGTGGAATTAGGATCTACCTGAGTTGCTATGTCACCTGGTTTCGTCATACTAATCTCAATATCATCAATCAGGTTTAATGGATCAAATGTGTTATTATGAGCAAAGTCAAAATTGGAATCAGATCTGTTCCTTGAAGAGGAATCATGAGATGTAGATCTGGGAGATGGATTCTGATGTATGTTTCTGGTAGGAGTGGAGTTGTGAGATAGAGAATTATTATGGTGAGGTCTAGTAGGGATTGAAGGAGAATTTTGGGATATTGGGGACTCCTAAATTGTTACAAAATTGCTGGCCAGTAGTTGTGTCATTATTGAAATAATCTTCATTGACATCACACAAAAGCCATTTGCTCATATTATTAGATTTAATTCCACTGTTAGATTCACTGTCAGATTTATTAGGATTAGGTCCACTTATCTCCCCTTGAATGGCTGCTGTCGAATAGAAAGGTTGATTTTCAATAAATTTAGCATTCATAGTTATGTATAATTTATTGGTACAACAACAACAACAACAAAGCCTTAATCCCACTAGGTGGGGTCGGCTACATGGATCGCACGACGCCATTGTGCTC
>JBAGKO010000016.1:50129-69469 GCA_037177275.1 Acacia concinna
AAATTACAACCATACCATTATATTTCTAAAATTGGATTTTTGACAGAATTTTCACCCAACTTTGAAAATTCATATCTAATTATACAAATATCCAATTGAGGTGATTCCAAAACTCAAATGTCCCTTATTAAGTCTAGTTTTAGGGGAAAATACTTTATTGCTTCAATTGGAATTAGAAAATTCCTAGTAATTTCATTTTTAAACACTGCTCAGAAACTGACAAATTTCACTGAGCAAACTTCAAAAATTCATTTATCTTAATATATACATTCAAATCATGCAAATGACATATCAAATTAAAGCTTGACATGTCTAGTTTTAGACTGGAATGTTTCATAATTTTTGGACATCATTTGCCTAGGATAAACCGACATAGAATAAGCCTGCTGCTAGTTTCATTCCAGAAATTAGCCAAAATTTACTTTGTCTATGATTGTTACACCAGAATCCACTATTTTATTCCCTTTATCATGTCATATACTTAAAAAATTTGGTGAATATAAATTTGGGCTGTTACACATCTCTTACTTATTTTTAAACAACAAAATTTTTTTAAAAATTTCATCATAAGTTATTTTTCTTCTTATTATCCAAACATGTTTCATTAAAAAAAAGGTCACTTTTGCAAAGTCACATCCAAACACGACAACTTTTAATAAGCCATTAATTTTTTTGAAGCCACTTCTAATAAGCCCATAAAAAAAATAAATCACTTAAATTAAGCCGCATCCAAACGAGCCTTAAATAGGCAGCGGTAAGAACTGCATCCCCCAAAAACGATATGGAACATTCCTTTCAAACATTAGAGACCTCGCTACCTCTAAAAGTTGGCGATTTTTCCTTTCAGCCACTCCATTTTGCTGTAGTGTATAAACACGAGGTTTGGTGATGAATCTCGTGTTCAAGCTAGAAATCTCGAAAAGAAGAATTTAGATACTCCTTTCCATTATCGCTTCTAAGAACTTTTATAGTACTTTGGAATTGATTTTTAACAAAGGTAAAATTTTTTTTGAAAACAGTGAAGACTTCAGATTTATCCTTTAAAAGTGTGACCCATGTGAGTCTAGTATGATCATCAATAAGCGTGACAAACCACTTGGCTTTAGAGTTAGTTTCAATTTTTGAAGGTCCCCAAACATCACTATGAATTAAAGAGAAAGGGTTGGATGGTGTATAAGAATGAGTTGGATAAGAATTGCGAATTTGTTTAGCAAAATGACAAGTATCACAATGAAAATCCAGGGTAGAAATATTGCTAATGTTTGGAAACAAAACTTTCATTTAACTAAGGCTAGGATGACCTAACCTAGAGTGCCATAAACGCAAATCAGCTAATGACATGGTAGATGTCAAGGCACCCACTTTTGTTGTAGAGGATCCTTGAATATAGTTGAGACTTTTCCACACGTTAGCATTCCCAATCCTTTTCCCCAATGCCAAGTCCTGAAAATCACAACCAGATTTGTCAAAAGTCACAAGGCAATTTAGTTGTTCAGCAACAGCACGAACAGATAGCACTCTACATTGAATTTCTGGAACATACAACACATTCTGTAACATGATATTTTCACAGATGAGAACAGAACCAGATCCCATAACTCTGGCAAACTGACCATTAGCGACTTCCACCGTTTCATGCTTAGAATAAGGATGAAATTCAGAAAATAAATCCTTAAATCCAGTAATATGATCGGTGGCACCAGAATTGACAATCCAAATATTCTGTATTGTAGAACCTAAAGTATTCATAAGATGGATACCTGTATGTGCCATGGTAACCAAGGGAGGAGAATTCTCACAATGTTTAGAGGCCGAAGATGAATCCGAATGCTTGGCAAGAATCTTCCTTAAAACAGAGATTTCTTCTGTGCTTAAGAGATCTTTGTCAGGTTCACCACCAATTGTTAGTCCCTTTTTGTCTTGTGAGCGATTATTAGGAGGTTTGCCATGACGCTTCCAACACTTATCCTTTGTGTGACCTTTCTTTTTACAATGATCACAGAATTTCAGAAGCCTTTTATCAGTGATAGAGGCAGAAGCATCAGAAATAGAAGGAACACCCTGATCATAGGATGCCTTAGGTAGGGAGCGACGAGTTTCCTCATTTTTAACCTTGTAGAAAACATCTTTGAGTGAGGGCAGCGGCTTTAAATTCATGATTTGAGCCTGGATTGGCTCAAAGATATCCTGAAGACCAAGAAGAAAATCAATACAGCGATCCCGTTCAGTAATGGCTCGAAACTTAGCGGCAAACACATGACATGGCCATTCATGAACCTCATATAAATCAATTTGTTGTCAAAACTTCATAAGAGAGCTATAATAAAGAGTAACAAGTTTCAAAGAGAACGTTTGACCTGAATGATGGCAGCAATGTTGTCCTTTTCAGAATAAAGGTGACGAGTAGTATCCCAAATAGCCTTTGCAGTTGGTGCCAAAAGATAGTTCTCACTGATTTCTGTTGTCATGGAGTTTATAAGCCAAGTCATGACCATGTTGTTTTCAGCCGACCATGCTTCAAAGCGAGGATCATCATTGGCTGGAGGAGTTCCCGTGAGATATTTTTCTTTGTTCTTCCCACGAATGAACATCAGCATGTTCATAGACCATTGGAGATAATTATTGCCATTGAAACGATGTGTAATCATGACCTGAGATAGAGACTCAACCGCTGGAATGCTCATCCCTGAATTCAGAGATGAGTTAATGCCATGAGAGCCTCCATTTTGAGGGATAGTCGGCCTTGATGAGTTATCACCAGCTGATGTGGATTGATTAGCATCATCATCAGTGGCAAAGACATGTGGCAAACTATGAAGTGCCGCACGGTAATCCATGGCTCTGTTACCATGAAATAAAGGAGGATCTAGGCAGCAAAATCTTATATTTTATTGAATGAAGCCGTATGAAACTTATAGGGATTACAGATTAGGGTTTGTTATAACAAACCATAGAATACTCCTTACAATCTTGGAACAGAAAAACAGATTTAATCGCCTAACATAATACTGATAATATCCCTATTTAATAATATTACTAAATAGGAATAACTTAGGCTAAGTCATTTGGCTAAACCCTAGCAAGAGAGTCCGCTGAACTAAACCCTAGAAAAGAGTCTGCCGAATACTTCCAACAATTCTATTCTGTTAGAAGGTGCCCCTCAAAGTAACAATAAGGTTGTAAAAATCTTAATGCTCTTTATCCATACACTTAAATTAAATGTTAAGATGATTACATTACGATGGCGAAACATAAAATATTTAAATTTAAAGGTCTTCCATGGCAGAAAAATTTTCATCTTAACTTTTCAAGCATTAAATACCGTTATTAAAAGATTATCTTTCAAAACAATGTTAACCATAATAGAAAAGAATTTAACTAACTCATTTGAAAATGTTTATCATGGTTAAAAAGGATTTTAATCACTTAATGAACGTATTCCTGATAGAATAGAGATCAACTAAACATTTAAAAATCTATCATGGATAGTAAAACTATTCTCATCATTTCGCGAAGTAAACCATAATTAATCCACAAACTTGGGCATCGAGCTTCTCGAGCCCAAAATATCACATTCAACCATAAGCCCAAATAATGAAACCATCTTTCACATAACTTCAAAACACATTTCCAACATAAAGATAACAAAATCTCTGAAGGCCCCTAACCTTCTATTAGCTTACTAGCTAGTCAATCAAAAGTATAAATAAATCAGCGCTTGCATTATATGGGCCGTATGAGTGACAATAGACATTAATCTAAACACTTAAATAGCGGAGGCTATATCAAGGTAAGGAGCTATCTGTGCCTCTAAAACTCTCCCTAATGTTCTCACACATAAACTATTACCTGAAAAATGTTAACTCAATGGAGTGAGACAAAAGCCTCAATAAACAACTATCAAACTCATTACACATGTAATATGTGCTCATGAGGTGCCAAGTGAAACGTTTTATACAATAAAGTATTATAGATTTCATTCATGAAGTTCCTTAACAAATATTTCATATCACAAAATTCAAATTACAAATTTCATATCACAATTCTTCTATAACAAATTTCTTATAACAATTGTCATGTCACAATTACTGTGTCACAAATTCCATACCACAATTCTCATATAACATACTTCAAACCACAATTTTCATATCACAAAGCTAAGTTTATCACAAAAATTCAAACTTCAAGTGCAATCACAATTTATAAATCAATCTATTCAATCAATATCATCACATATTAGTTTATCAACTAATTGGTAGTAAAGATAAAAATTTTTAGGGACATGATCCCCTCTAGAGTTCACAATCTCACTCTAGGACACACTTAATTATTCCAACATGACTTGAGGTTCCCCTTAGTTCAAATAACTCATCTAGAATAATAAACAACCTCAAATTACTTGAATTATTCAAAAATCTCAATTTCATAACTTAGGTTCTCAAGCTCAAAATACCTATTTCATAAAATTAAGCTTAGACAAAAATATAAACTAATAGAACCTCTAATCCAAACCATATTAACATTAACCGATCATCAAAACTCATTTCCAAATGTCACATTACCATAACATAGCAAAAATTTATCTTTAGAGTCAAATCCTAGCCTAAAAATCCATAGAACCTGAAATATAACACAATTAAACCGATTCAACTCTTCATCTAACACAAATAATTCATTTAAACTCAATATGTTTGGTGAAAACATCACCTATTTCGAAATCTAGCTCAAACCCTACAATTTCAAAACTTTTGAAATCTGAAAAATCATGAAGAAAAGAGAGATATCAAGTCTAGATCAGCTACTTGGATATTAGAAAGTTTGAAAACACTCAAATGGTTGCAAATTTATGCACTAGAAGAGCCTAAACGTTTCATTATTGAGTAGCTTAGACAACTCATAATAATTTCTAAATTTGTTGCATGTGGATGTGGAGTGGATCTTGGGCGTCAGTTGTTACTGAGATTAAACTCTCTGAAATTTATCTGCCAACACATAAGTTATTAGGGACATGTACTTAGAAAAGTCACCATTATAACCCACCCACCTAAACTATCTTGCTTAACTTTAATAAAAATGACAATTCAATAATTAGAGTCTCCTGAACTCTTTAAATGTTCTCTTAGGGAATTAAATTATATCTCTTAACAACCCAACAGTGACTATAGAGTTCCAAGAGTAACTCAAAGTGGCCCAAAAATAATAAAATATTATTATGGGAGTCTCTAAGAATTCCCAAACCATCTCAGGAATCTCAATCTAGTCATTCAAGAAAGAAACAACTCAATGATAGAGTATTCTATCTAGATTCCTTAGATACACTCTCTAGTTAAAAGTAACTCAAGAATTATTAAAAGATGGCTGGTTAGTCATTGGCAAAATAAAATAAATAAAAAAAAAAGATGGCTAGTTAGTAACTCAAGTCCTAGATATGAAAGGGATTGGCTATCATCTTTTACTCTTGCTAACCTCTTCCCATCCTCGTCACCTCCATTACCCATCTGAGACTTTAGATTGAAATATGAGTAGTTCAAATTTAATGTTTTATAAACATATTAATAAAATATCAAATTATACAAAAATAATTAAATGAGTTCAAAAACAGCAAAATTTTAGTTATGAAATTTTAAAAATGAAATAAAAAACATTTAAGTTATTCAAAATAATTAGATAAATTCAAAAACAGAAAAATTTTAGTTATGAAAATTTAAAACTGAAATAAAAAAAATTTAAAAGAATATTTTTATAAAACATTAAATCTAAACTGCTCATATTTCAATCTAAAGGTTGAGATGAGTAGTGGAATAGGACAGGAAGAGGACGGTGTTCAATCCCATGTGCTAGATGCACAAGCAGAATGAGAAGCAACACAATAAATTACATTGCATAATGGCATCCATGCCTGTCTAAATTTTCGCCTATGCTTCTCTGCAACTGTCAGAATTCCTTCTCTCCTTTGTTTGGTTACTAATAATTGATCACTCCTTCGGGTGCATTATTACATGCTTTAGGTTTGTGGGAATATTTTATTTTTATGGGATAACATTATTAGTCTTTACTCTCTTGTCTTCCCTCGGTGCATGGTTATCAGAATCCCATGAATCTCGATTCATATCTTACGATTCAATTCAAAATTAAGTGGGAACAATAGGAATCTATCGATGTATCTTATTTATGCATGTATCTTGCGATTCTACAAGCGATTCATATTAGAATCACACGATACAAGCGATTCATGTTATTCTAGATGAACTCGGTCACACACATATAGAATCAAATTTAGTTCCACCCAACTTTAGAAAACCCTTTTTTCATTTTCTTTTTCTAATTTTGTCCAAATGTATTCAGAAAATCTATAATTCTACTTGATTCCCTCTCACATATCCTTATCAAAACCATATTACTTTCCCTAAAGTGCTATTTGCCTTTAAAATGCTAATATGTAGGAACCTTTGATGTTTTCTTATGTGAAAATTATATTAACATCATGTTTAAAATTGATTATGAATCTTACGATACACGATACGTTTCGATTTACGATTCTAAAAATAGGTTTTTCGATTTACGATTTGTATCCCGATTTGATAACCTTGCCTCGGTGTATATATTTGGATGTATCTTACCATTCAGATCAACAGGGTGTACATATTCCTTCCAAAATTATCAAGGTTCAAGTGACTAATACAAACTTTTTCTGATATTTTTTCTATGTTTTGAATCTCTTGCGTGGTGAGTTATTGAATATTCAAAGTGATTTAAAAGCTTTTAACCCTCATGCCATTTCTTCATATATTTATGATTCACCATTATTTATTAATGTGGGCGCATTTTCAACTCATGTTGCTCAGTTAGTTGTAATCTGTGTTTGTTGTTTGCGCAGAATGTGTCGGGCTCTAATGCCAGGGGATGAAGATAACATGAGTGATGAGGCAATATGGGAAACACTTCCTGTAAGGATTTGTGTCAACAAGTTATAAAATACACGTGCATCAGACAAGGGTCATTTATTATTTCTAAAAGATGTCATACTTTCCATGTCATCATCCATCGTCTGAGATTTTCTAATAGCTTCAACAGATCAGAGAAATAAAAGGAATATTAATTTTGTTGCATTCAAGCATGGAAACCTGTTGCCAATGATGATGTCTAATTTTACTGGGGAAAATTTATACCTGGACTAGAATTGTTCTTTGACTTCTAAAGTAACTGCTTGCATAAATTAATTATGACAATCAATTATGTTCAACGGCAGTAACATGTAGATATTGGCGTGCAAAATATTTTTGAGTGGTGACTGAAAGACAATGATGTGGGTTGACTTCCCTTTTTATCCCTTACTTCTTTTGGGTCATACTGATGTTCAAGTGCTTTTTACTCGGTCTAATTGAGATGTATGAATGCCTTATTAATGCTCTAACCGGCAGTCTTGTATGAAATGATCATGTCCTTATTGTGTAGCTTTTCTGCTTGCTTGTAGTTTCCATTTACTCTCGTTTCTCTTTCTGTTTGCCTCTCTCTTTATAGAGAGAACAGATTGCCATATATGAATGTGCCTGCTCATCTTGTGCCTGGCCCAGCATAGTTTTTTTTCAACAGTTATGACTGATTATCTCATAAGTCCTTTCATGTTTATGCTTCTTATTTTGTTCTTGTAATTGTTATTTGTTGTATATCCTTTTTAAGTTTTTATGCTTGTCCGTAACATTGTAAACATGATCTGGGCGGAGTTTATTCTTAAGTTACATGGTTGTTAGAGGTCATCGCTCAATATTAATATTTTCCATTTTGCATTTTTAGCACTTTTGGGTTGCAATTTCAATGGTCTTCTTTGTTGCTGCTACAGTGTTCACACTCTTAAAACTCTCTGGTAATTTCTTGGCTCTGAGTCTAGCTGATGAATTTTATTATAAATTATGTATGTCTATTTATTTTTATTCTTCCCAGTCATAACAAGAATATATTTCAGTTTCATAGACTTTTCTTGAGAATCAAAAGTGATATTCTTTTGGTTCAATGCCCACATATGAACCTCACTAAGTAAACCTATTTATCGGGACATAAACAACCAAGACATATCATTTTATTTTCTCAGACATCAGTGAGTAGCATGGCTGCCAATTTTTAGTATTATATTATAGGGTCAAGGGTAAAAAATACTCATGTGTTTTTACCGAAAGTTTATCGAACACCATATGCTTTTTGAAGGTTCAAAAATACCCATGAATTTTACAAATATGTTAAAAAATGTCAACCCTGTTACCAATACTTAACGGCCACTAAATGCCTTAATTTTGATTAGGGTCAAGGGTAAAAAATACCTATGTAAGTTCATCTAGCACCATATGCTTTTTGAAAGTTCAAAAATGCCTATAAACTTTAAAAATTGATTCAAAATTGACATTTCCATTATGAAAAACACATGGATATTTTTCACCTTGGGTAAAAACACGGGTATTTTTTACCCTTAACCCTAATCAAAATTAGGGCATTTAACTGCTTGTAACGGAGTTGGCATTTTTGAATTTATTTTTAAGGTTCATATGCATTTTTGAACCTTCAAAAAGTATATGGTGTTAGATGAACTTTGGCTAAAAACACATGGATATTTTTTACCCTTGACCCTATATTATATGTAAAAACTTGAAGTCTCTTTCAGTTGATACAAGTGTAGTCATTAGGAGAAATACAATACCTGTCTCATGAATTTTGACCATTTCAGAACCTGCTATGACGCATCTAAGTGGCTTATTTTATATTACTTTTTGGTCTCTCATCTACCTAACAATTATGTTATTTAATATTCAGTTACTTGTCTAAATTTTGGTGTACAGTTCAAGAGGAAAATACTCAAAATGGCTTGTATGTTCATTTATAGATAGGTGTGTATACACAGAAGATGAGAACCTCAATATTAATGGCTCATTAATGAGAATAATTCCCTAATAACTTCTAATTGTAATCCGATCTTGATTGATTGCACATCAATTACATTAATGCATATTTCCTAACAATAGGAAATTTTTGTTATTCCTATCTAATCCAGGTGATGTAGGTGCTCTTGGCTGGTGGGACTTGTTTATAAACTTTGGGTAGGATTCCATTCTTTTGTTCCAGTTGACATTCTTTGCAAGTCTTGTATGATGCTTTGGTTGACGTATCTTACTGCAGTATTGCGGAGTGCTTTTCATTTCTTGTATGTACAAAGTGGGCAAATCCAATTATTCATAGAAGTTCTAGCTCAAGAGAAGAGAGTTCATCTTCTAGTACGATTAGATATCTTGATCGGAATAGTGGCTTGGTAGTTTCTTCAGAGGATAATCAACATCAAGAGAGAATGTGTGGCCTACAAGACATAGGAGGTCACTTTATGAAGGTTCCAGTCATTGGATTCCAGATTCTTCTATGTATGCGTTTAGAGGTAAGCCATTAATTTGTGTTCTTGGCCAATTATTAAGATGCCATATTGAGGGGTGTTGCTTGTTTTAAATTTCAGGGAACACCTACTAGTGCTAGACATATACCACTTTTATTTCTCTTCTCTCCACTTTTTCTACTGCAAGGAGCTGGGGTACTGTTTGCTGCATCTAAATTGGTGGAGAAAATTATACTACTACTACGTAGTGGAGCTGGTGGAGGAATATATTTTAGATTTTCTTCAAGAGCTCATGATTGCTTGGGGTTTTTGCACCATGGTTCAAGGTAATAAACTCCTACCATTACTATTAAACATGATAAATCCAAGTGAATGTCTATCAGTGCAGAAGTAGAAGCTTTCCTGAAGTTGTGATCATGCTGAATTACCATGAATGTCACTACTGTGGCTGCATCTGACAATTCGTAAAAGCAGGTTGTTGGGTTGGTGGTCCATTGATGAAGGGAGTCAAGAAGAACAGGCACGGTTATTCCAAGAAAGGGCATCCGGGTAAGATTTATTCATTGCATTTCATTTGTTATCTGATATACATGACAACTTACTTGTGTAAAAGAGGATTCAATCAATACTGGTTCGATAAAAGTTATTCTTAAGCCATTGGATAATGTAATTAGAGAATTAGAGAATAAGTATAATCTGAAGGTGAAGGTGGATGTGGTGGTGGTAATAGATTTGGTTCTAGCTTAGATTGAGTGTACTCTTTGTTGGGTTCCGGTTCCCAAGTCTAAGGTTCTTGAGGTTCCTTACCCATACTCTCCCCCTGAACATAAACCTTGGAATAGAAAGGAACTTCTTCATGGAAGGTAACATCATAGCTTACAAAGATGTGATATGAAACTGGGTCGTAGCATATGCATCACCTTGATGCTCGTATCAAATTGGTTTTTAATCATATGGAAGAACTTGATGAATATGGATTGAGCCTCAGACATGTCTTTCAAGAGATAAACCCAGTTGAGACAAGTATGGTCATCTATGAAAGAAATGAACCATTTGGTTTTAGTGCGGTTTGGAATGCAAGAAGGTCCTCACAAATCACTGTGGATGGTAGTGAAAGGCTTGGATGATGTGTATGGAACTCGAGGGTATAAGGAGCAAATGGTGTTTGGCTAATTCACATACTTCATATCTCATATCGGTGCTTGTGTTTGGGCAAAGAGAGGGGAACATATGGGATAGGTAATGAAAGTTTGGATGACCCATTCTTTTTTGCCATAACATGATATTATTAGTTTTAGAGGCTGATACAGAATTGCATACCCTATTCAGATGTTTGTGACATACTTCAGCGTTATCAAGACAGTGGAGCCCCTCCTTGCACTCTTTAGCACATTCAATTGTCATCCCGAAGATAGATCTTGAAAAATGCAATGTGATAGTAGAAATTAGCATAACAATTTGCCTGCTTCATCAATTGCCTAATAGATAACAAATTACATGCTAATTTGGGCACATGGAGAACAGATTCAAGAGTGATAAACTCAGAGATCCGAATACTTCTTTTCTCGATGATAGGAGCAAAGGATCCATCTGCAATTTTGACCTTTTGGAACATAAGTGGTGAATAGGTGATGGCAATAAAGTCATATGATTTGATATTCCAGAATCAACGATCCACGATTCTTTGTGCCTAGATGTTTGGAGAGCTTGAAGGAACTTTCCTTTTTTAGTCTATAAAGTCGGCACTTGCTGACTGAAGTATACCACAATGTCACTTTGAGTCTGTCTCATAAGGGGTCATCGGTATAGACTGACGATTTTGCTGTGTACTAGATGAAGGCTGAAACATGCTGACACATGAAGCAGAAGCTTTACCAAGACAACTGCTTTCTGATTTCCGTAGGTTTCTTTTGCCGCTTGATTGTGGCATAAGTTCATAACACAAATGATTTAGGTATAGATATATAGCACCCATAGAGTGAACAGGACAAGAGCTGACCACAACCTTTCCATTGTCGCTGGAACAGACATGTTTGGGACACGAGAGGATGTGTCGACTGATGGGACTATACTGCAACTTTAGAAATGTTTGTGGGGCTGAACTGTAATTTCTAAAAAATACCAGGGCCTGTAATTTCTCGGGACATTCACTGTAATTTTCCAGGTACTTTACTGTATTTTTCACCAATTGAAAGCTTGCTGGAATGAGTACTAAACCACCAGGGTTAGGTCGGATTCCTCTTGTTAATCAAGCTGGAGGAAGCTGCTATCAAAAAGGGACACTGGTCGTCAAAAGTTACAAAAGGTCGCATGTGGGCCATGTGCTGACGTCCATTGGCTATGAAAATCTTGGCGAGTGCCTATCAAAAGGAGGAGAAAAGGGTGGTGTGGTGCATGTCTTGAGGAAGGTCACCAGAGGTGGAGATTCGATGCCTTGCTTTCTCTCTCTCTTGTCGTCAGACACTCTGAAAAAAAAAAAAAAGATTAACAGAACCTTAGTTCTCTCTCTAGCCCTAATACCGTGTGGACAAAATGGGTTCTGAATACTCAATGATTTTATTCATAGAAGGTTGTGGTATATATACAGGAGATTGAGGGAATCAAATGGGACATAATTAAAACTAGGAAACAATCAAAATCAATTCTCTTAATGTCCTATAATTATGGATCTAGAACATTTCCTAATAATAATTTATTTACATAATATTGCCACAAAACTTTTCAATTATTGGTGTTGAAGTGCATCTTTTGTTTCATATCCCTTGGAAGTTCTGTTTTTCCCCTAGTCATATTGCTTGTGACACCACAGCTACCTTTTGCTAACTAGTGATTCATGGCTCTCCTGGTCTGAACACAAACCCAATCAAACTTCTAATTTTGGTGGTGTTATTCCCCTTTTTCGCGGGGGTGGGGATTGATAGAAGAAAATTTTCATCCTCAGCTTGGTCTGTATATGTAAATAATGGCAACCACCTGAAATCTGCCGAGCTGTTTCTAGGCTAATTCATCTTTGTGACTGGTGGGATCAACTTATTGGCATTATTATGCTTTTTTGCCTGCAAAATTTTGATTTTAAAAGCTGAATGCTGGTAACTTTTATAACTACTACCTATTAAATTTGTGCACGCGTATTTTTTGCCAAACTATTATATTAAATGGGACCTTGATCTCCTTTTTACCCTATTTTTATCTTAACGATAGAGGCACGTATATGTTCTGCTGGTTTCTATTTCTAAAAATATTTAAACTTTCGGTTTTCCATTGTGCAGGTATAACACTTTTAGTGGTTATCCTCCTGATGTCGTTAAGAAAATGCCTAAAAAGGATCTTGCCGAGGAGGTGATATTAATTTTTATAACATATTTGTATGTAGTATTTATAATGGTAAATTTAATCCTATGCGTAGTTGTTATACAGGTGTGCTACTTGTGTAATACTTGTTGGTTTTAGTTCTTTATGCTCGTCTATCATGTTTACTAGGAGCGAGACTTCTCAACAGGGCAACAAATAAGCACTTCTATTAATTGCGGTGCTCACTTTTTTCATGTCAGGTCTGGAGACTCCAGGCAGCTCTTGGGGAGCAAACAGAAATTACAAAATACAGTCAACAGGAGTTTGAAAGACTCCAGAATGTATAACTTCTATCTCTGATGAGTACTCTGTACTTATTTGCTTGTGTGCGGAGTACATGTTGAAGTTTCTTGAATGATGTTTCAAGAAACAATCTACGAGATCACCATATGCAATTTAAGATGTTTACAAATCAGCCTTGCCACCTGAGATTTTATTTGATAAATTCTAAGCCTTTGCAAGCAAATCATACATTCATTTGCTGAAACTCATACATAAGTGTTAATATCTTGTTCTATACAAGATACAACTTTGTTTCGATGTCTTGGATCAAAGCTTCATTTTCATTTGTAGCAAGCATAAATTACTACTAGGTTAAAGATGCAATAAACCTTCCAAGATGCCTTGTGTAATGATATTGATGGGCCTTTAGCTGATGGGTTCTTATCCGATGGGTTCATTTAGTCAATGCGTGATGCTTGTATAATTGTTAAGGACAGGAAATGAGCTCACACGCAAGTGTGTATAAAAACAAGTGCAGGTCATGTAGGATATAGGAAGAACCATGGGGATAATGGCGGATGAAAAGAAAAAAGGGTGAGAATAGAGAAGCTGGACTCCTTTGGAAACATTAAGATAAAAAGATGGAAATGAAGATTATATAGTATCCTCTTCAAAATGCATTAAATGCATTCAATGGGTATTCATGTTTGTTAATATCATCTGGTCACATGATTCTCACTGCCCTTGGTGTTTTTGCTCCAGTCTTATTCTTTATCACGTTCTGTAAATGACTCTGACCTTCGCGTTCATATATTTGTTGCGTGGATCAGGAGAAAGTGTTGTGCAGAATTTGTTTTGAGGGGGAGATTAGTGTTGTATTGCTACCTTGCAGGCACCGAATCCTCTGCAGGTACTTTTAAATACATCATTATGCCTTTTATGATTTTATAGGGTCCTTCTAGTGTGCAAAATAGAATGAAAAACTCTCTCCGGGCTTAATTATTAAGCCTAATTGACTTTTTTTTTTAAATCTTAAAAAAACTAATTATATTACTTTAATATCTTAAAATTTATCTTTTTTCTTCAAACTATATTGTTTGACTTATGAAATAATGTATAATATAATAAAACACAACACATTAAGTAATAGAATTAGTTTTCTCAATATTCTCCAAAAAAAGTCGACTGCGTTTTATAATTTTGAGGATTAAAAGCTTGTTTTGTCCTTCTCTTGAAGCAAGGGAAATGGAATCTTTGTATCCCTAATTTTCACCAGTTTGTACTTGAAAAGGATAGAATATGTTAAAAGTGAATACAAAATCATATATGCCGTTTAAAAACAAAAAACAGAATATTATTTCAATTGTTGTACCGATTGGACCAGAAGACTTGTGCTCCTAGCATTCAAACGTTGTTCTTATGTCTAATGATGACCTGCAGCGCTTGCTCTGAGAAGTGCAAGAGGTGCCCAGTTTGCCGCTTCTCAATTGAAGAGTTATTACCTGTATACGATGTTTAGGTCTTAACTTGGCTAACTTTTTGTTCCAAGACTGGAAGAAAGGGCGCTAAAGAAAGTACAAGAGTTGGATGAGCATGTGGTATAGTTTTGGCCGAAACAACAATGCAACGCAGGGTTTACCCTCGTTTGTAAATTAACTCGTAAAAGATGTAAGGAGACTCACCATACAGATGATGCTTTGGAATTTGGTTTTACCCTCGAATGTAAGTTGTATATACTAAATTGTCATAGGCCATACAAATGCGATTGGTGGTCATGGTGAGTTGTAACTTTCTGTGATCGGATGAATAGGTTGGTTAAATCTTTGTTGGGGAAATTGCAATTTAGCCCCAAGGAAGAGAATTTATGATCAAACGATCTTGTGTAATTGTAATAAAATTCTATGAAGTTGTTAATGACAACTAGTGGAAGTACATATAGTTGTTAACTGAGACTTTATTGCAATTACATGATTTTTTGGGACCATTTGATCATAAATTCCCTTTCTTGGGATCAAATTACAATTTTCCCAAATTTATTTTGGCATACATCTGGTGTTCAATTGCGGATTCTTACTTGTATATATAATTTTAAAGAAAATTAATCTTTTAGTCCTTTTTTAAAAATATTGCCATTATTAGAAACTCAAGTGCAAGACAATCACCCTTAATGATGATCATTTTTCAAATTTCAATTACAATTCAATGGTCGTCAATGTCATGCTCATTATTTTAGATGTGCAAAGATTAAAAATGATATTTTTCTTTTTTATTTTTTATTAATTTTGAGTGGGGCCTGAACAAAATACAGGGTTCATAGTTGTCCTTCTTTACTTGTTTCATAGCTAAAAAACGTGAGATTCTCATCTATGAAGTGAGTATTGAGTGGGGCTCGAACAAAATAGAGGGTTCATAGTTGTCCTTCTTTACTTGTTTTATAGTTAAAAAAAGTGAGATTCTCGTCTATGAAGCGAGTAAATATAACATGTATTTTGATTGGCGAAAAAAAAAGGTGCCCTAGTGACACTAGAGGGGGTTTTGCAAAACATAGTATGCACGCCCCTCTTAGTCATTGGTGGGTGTTATTATGCTTGAAAGGAAGTAGTGCTGACTAGGATGGGGCTTTCAAATAATAGTACTTGTTGATGCAAGGCTTTGAAAGAAGTGTGTCAGCCATTATTGGGCTTTGAGGGTGTATGCCAATATAGGGCTTTAAAAGAATGAGAAAATGGCAATAAGGTCCTAAGGACTAAACATATTCATAAAAAAGTCCTACCAATTTTGTTCTTAACCAAGAGGTTCTAAGGGACTTTTAGGATAATATCTTTACAAGAGAAATTATCTCCCCACCTATGGTTATTAAAACATAAGACAGAAGAAAGAAGAGTGATTTTCACGTCTGGCTCACGTTCACGTCTACTCTCTGCACTGTCATGGAAGGAAAGAGGAAAATTGAATAAGAAAAGCAAGGGGTGTCCAAAGGCAAGCCTCTCACCTTATAATCTCATATGAAAACTTTAAAGTTTGCAACTTTCATCTTCATTCTTAGGATTTAGGAGCTGATTTCGTTTTTTTTATTTGGATGTGGGGGGTTAAGGATGAAGAGTTTAACAAAGATTACATCTTGGGATCATTTGTGGACTATACACTTTAACCCAAGTAAAAATACAAATTTGTTGTGAAAGGCATAATCTTGAGGAATGATCTTGGGGTTTTATTGTATTTGAGTAGTGTAATGACAAAATATGCTATGTTTTTTTTTGTTATAACAACATAGGAAATGATATGTTTTAAGTGAGAAGGAATAAATAGGATGAAAATATGTTAATTTAAAGTTGTTAATATGAGTGAAAAAATGTGTTGTTAAAACTGACAGTTAGAGTTGTTAATAAAGCTATTACAGTTGTCACTACCTATTTGTGTAGGGTTGTGACAATTTGTACTCTATTTTTTGTATGGTAATGCATGAAAAATTGTCTTGTTAGGCATATATGAATGAATGTGATGAATGTATGTTGACCTTAGTAAGTTGCAAAAAAAATATATTGTTAAAGCCAACATTTGAAGTTGTAAAAATGCTGTTATAGTTGTTAAACATAATTAGATAGGGTTGTGACAATTTGTGGCTTTTTTTTTTCATGGTAACATAGGAAAGGCTATCTTATTGAGTGGAAATGAATGAATGTGATGAAGGCATGTTTACCTTTAATTGTTGCTATGTTGTGAAAAAATATGTTGTTAAAATCAATAGGTGTAATTGTTAATATAGTTGTTACAGTTGTTAATTACATTGGATGTTGCATATTGTCATTAATGATGGCTAGTACATTAGAGAATAATTTATTTTGTTTCTTCCATGTGGAAGGAAAGTTTTTACATGGTGGAGAAGATAGAGGCCGATATGTTGGTGGTTTTGTGCGAACAAGATGCATAAAGGAAGGCATAAGCTACAAAGAGTTCTGTAGAATTATATCATGTATAGTTGGGAAAGAAAGTAATGAAATTTGTGTGAAGTTCACAGTGACCTTTGATGGAACAACATTTGTGGATCTTGTAGACAATGAAGGGGGTGAACCATTTAATAAAGTTTGATGAAGATTATGGTCATGTTTACATTGAAGGGTTGGAAATAATGACAATATAGAAGTAGCAATGAATGAGGAAATGGAAAAGCAAGAATGTAAATTGTACTTGTCTTAAAAATGTAATTTCTTTCTATATAAGTTGTTAATGAAGGCTGAGATGTTGTCATTACTAGCATTATAACTTGTCATATTTTTGTATGGATGATGAATTGTTTGTATGTGCAAGTTTGTTGTCGATGTCTCTATGTAGTGCTTTAAATGAAAGTGAAGAGTTACTATCATTGACATGTTCTACTCAAATTGTGCTTCTATGCAGACCGAAAATGAACCATAAGAAATGGAAGGATTTGATTGTTGGTGAAGGATAGATTCTTGTCAATGCATTATCCTTGTGTCAAACTCTTTACAAATTCAACATCTCATAATTTTTCATACCAATTTGTAAAGAACAATCAGCATAAGATAATTGTGAAGTACAAGGTTGAAGGGTGTCTGTAGTACATGGGTGCATATTCAGCTGAAGAACATCAAGATACAGAGTTTCTTACCATAAGAACATATAGAAGTAAACATATCCACTATGCACAATATAGCCTTATTGTTGCTCACCCGATAAGGTCAATGTTGGCATAATCAATTATAATGGATAGTTTGAGGAGACTTGTACAGAGAGTATGTGGTGTGATTGAACTATTATCAAGCACATAGGGCCAAAGAAAGAGTGTTGAAGGACTTGCATGATCGAGTAGAAGACTCTTACATGCTGATTCCTTGGATATGTGAGGGGCTCGTGCCAAATTTTTTTGACACCATTGCTAAATAGGAAGGCTCATTAGACAATAGATTTAAGAGGCTATTTGTAGCTTGTGGATGCTCCATCAAATGTTTCACAGATGGTTGTCGGCCTATACTTTATATTGATGGGAGCCATCTAAGTGGTTCTTATAAGGGTATGTTGTTGTCATCTTGTGCATATGATGCCGTCAATCAAATGTGTTAGATCCTATGTTTTGATGATTACTAAACTTAGATGAATTTTGTCAAAGTGTTTTAATTGTGAAAAACTAAAGGGAAATTACTTAAGTAGGAGTACTTGAGTAATATCCACTTAGTATGAAAGAAAGAAAATGATTTTGAAACTTAGACAAAAACCTTGCTAGTTTTCCAGCCTTGAGGGTGAGAAGGATCCTCGAGGGAAGCCAGCCTTGCAATAACAGCAAGGTTTGTGGCTAGCCTTGCAAGGTGGCTAAAAGGAGTCCTAGCCTCGAGGGTGAAGATCAACTTCAAGGACACAGACCCTGAGCCTCAATAGTCAGGTTTGGCACCAACCTTGTAGTGAGTGCAAGGCTGGCTGAAAGGAGCCACAACCTCGAGGGTGATGGGTAACCTTGAGGAAAGTGGTCCTTGGTTACAACAATCAGGTTTGTGAGGAACCTTGCCTTGGGAGCAAGGGTAGACCAGAATCTTGCACTTTGGCCAAAGGTGACCCCACCCTCAAGGGTGAGTGCCAGCCTCGAGGACACGAGTCCCTGCAAGGTTTAGAGCACAACCTTGCTAGTGATGCAATGCTACCCTTCCATGCATGTGTTCTCTGGTTGATTAAGTCGCGACTTGCATCTTTTGAAGTCGCAACTTGAATCTCATCATTTTGCATGTGATCTCAGGTTGATTAAGTCATGACCTGAATCCAATGTAGTCGCGACTTGGGTTTTACAACCTTGCTATTGTTGCTAGGCTATAGTGGAATCTTGCTATGTATTTCATAACCTAGCAAGGTTATGCAACCTCGAGGGTGGACTCTGACCTCGAGGGTATGACTAGCAACCTTACAAGGCAACTTCAAAACCTGATAGTCTATTTTAAAACCTTGCAAGGGTAAGCAACCTCGAGGGTACTTGCTATCCTAGAGGGCGGTAAGTATTTTCTCACATGCTTTGAGTCATCTTTGCTTTTAAAACTTGAAACCTCAAGGGAACAATCTAATCATGCTTTAAGTTTTTCATAGGTCAACCTTGAGTACATTTTGAGTCCTCAAGGTTACTACTCTATGTTGTTTGTATCCTCAAGGTTAAGAATCAACCTTAAGGAAAACTTGTAAAATTCTCGAGGAAACACTCTTTAAATCTTTTATGTGAGATTTTGTGACTAAATCCTTGAGTCTATTGATTTCTAAAGGATTACCTCGAGGATGACTTTAAACCTCAAGGGAATTTGAAATGATAGCTTTCCAGAAAAGCAGAGCATCGTAGCGTAAATCTTTCAATCATTCTAACATTCATTTTATTGATATCCCCTTGCTTCTACCCTTTCTTGAT
>JBAGKO010000016.1:82653-102849 GCA_037177275.1 Acacia concinna
GTACTACGTATTTACACGGTGAGTTGTTTGTGCTGATGTTAATTAAGATACTCTTGTTGTGAATTACGATACTCGTGTTATTAAAAATTCAATGGCATTTTCGTAATTACGCAAAAAAAGTACAAAAAGATTGATTTGAGATTTCCCAATTTCGCTACTCTGAATTGGAATTTCTCTATTTTCCTTGTCTTTTTGAGATTTCCCTTAATATTAATATAATATAATAGTAACATTTTTGCCATAAATATTAATATAATACTAACAACTACTTATTTCTCCCAAGTCCCAATTAAAAAATGGAGAATTCCAAAAAAAGACAATGAAAATCCTTAAAAGACACTTTAATACAATAAAATCATGAAATTCTAATCGATCATTTTGTACTTGAAATTATGTGAAATCACATAAATGACCCTGAATTTTGACAATCAAAATATCTCACTTCACAACAATAGTATCTCACTTCACAACAACTCATACCTTAAATACATATTACCTACATGTTTCTATTGTTGTTAATTCACCAAAGTTATTGCCAAAAAGCCCCTTTTTATTGGTCATCACTTCCAATTAGCATGTTATATGCTGATTTTACACTAAAACAACCATATGCTGAGTATCTCCAACATATGATATCATTTCCCTCTTAGTTTGGAGGCCAAACAAACATAATGAGGTCAACAACCCAATTTGGCAAAAATAATCTCCATCTAGAAGCATCTCACGCCCCATTTGAACTAGCAAATTGGGCTATTTTTTCTTGTGGGTCAATCCACTCCATATTTTTATCCACATAATATATTAAAGGCTTGTCTAATGGAGACCCAAAAATAAAAAACTCTCACCATGCTTTAGTGTTCTGCCCATTTCTAATTTTGCTTCCTACACCCTCTTTGAACTAATTCTAGACCATATTTTGCTCTTAAACATCTAAACCATAGAGCATCAGAATTTATCACTAGACCCCATTTCAACCTTAGTATGAAGGCCTTATTTTGCATCACCAGATCTTCAATTCCCAAGCCTCCAACCTCCTTTTACTTTTTTATCTACACCCATGAGATAAGATGAAATTTCTTCTTCCCCTCCTCCCTTAACTCCAAAAAAATTCACGACTCAATTTTTCTATCTCCTTCAAAACTCCTTTAGGCTTGAGTAATGATTGCATGTGGTAAAACGGAAGAGTAGACAAAACATATTTAATTAATATCGATTTCCCTGCCATACTCAACAATCTATTTTTCCAACCTGCAAGTCTTATATTTACTTTTTCCACCAGCAAAGGAGAAAAAGTGACCCGTACGGCCTTTAATGAAGAATAGGGGCCTTAAGATACTTCCCCAAATTTGAAGCTATGCTTATGCCTAGGATTTGACTAAGTCACAGGCCCAATTAAAGTTTACATTCCTAGACACAAACATCTTGGACTTTGGTAAACTGATTCTAGGTCCTGAAACCTCACAAAAGAAAGATATAATATTTTTTACCTTTTCCATTTGGCTTCCAGATGCCTCACTGAAGAGAATGCGATCATCAGCAAAAAAAATAAGTGTGAAAGAGGACGCCCTCCAGGGCTGACTTTTAATGGTTTCCATCTTCCTTTCGTAACCTCCTTATAAATTAAATGACCTAAACTTTCCATGCAAATAACAAACAAATATGGACTCAAAGAATCACCTTGTTTGATCCCTCTAGATGGGACGAACACATCCGAGGTAGACCCATTCCAACACAGCCTCATAGATGTCGATGTTACACATTTCATAACAAAATTAACAAAATGATCATACAACTGCAGAGAATGCATATTGAACTTGACAAAACTCCAATCCATGCAATCATATACTTTTTTCCACGTCCACTTTAATAGCTACATATCCTTTACCCCTTCTTCTTTCACATAGTGTTGATAGCCTCTTGAGTCTAAATGATATTATCATAGCTCTGTCTTCCTTCAACAAAGCTACACTAATTCGGCTGCAAAAGGTAACTCATTACCCCTTTCAATATGTTAGTCAACACTTTACTCAAAAATTTATAGCACACATTACAAAGAGAAATAAGACGAAGGGGTCCTTCATAGTAACTGGAGAGTCTACTTTAGGAATTAATACAATATTAGTTTGATTTAAATTCCCTGTGACACCCTACTTTCTCTCTTAGTCACTATAAGTTAATTAGTAAGGACTTTGAACCACAGAGCTAGGTTTAATCTTGGGAATTAAAAAACCATTTCACAAATAGTTCAATAAACTTAAATCTAGACACAGGGTTGGAACATGTAATATGAATTGATTTATCTGAATAATTTAAAACTTTGCAAATCATATTCAAAATAGTTAACCAATAGTTCAAACTCTTTATTAATACCCCTTTACTTTATTGTCTATACTTTGGTAGTAATAGAGCTTCTTTCCTCTAACAACTTTATTTTAACTTTCATCTTTCACTTAATTACTTATCAAGTTATGGATTCTTCATATATATAACCATAACTACATTCTGATTTATACTTAGTAATTACAGAGCTAATTTTTATTATGCTTACTGCAATTACTACTATTCGCATATTGTTACTACCCTTAAATGGCCATCATTGAAGACATCACTTACCTATGGTGACTAGGCATTGATATTTCTCCTTAGTGCGGAAATTACATTTCATCTATACTATACAAATATAACTATCTGCTATACTTTATACAAACTGTAGCCTTTACCAAGCTAATCAAAATATAAGTATAACTGATATATAAGTTATACAGACAACTAAAATAATAAACTGGTCTGTCTTCACAACCTTCTTACTTAAGCGTAATAATACTCCCCTGCCTTCCTGAGCTGCTTGCCTTTGCTGTATATGAATTTAGGAAAGGGGTGAGATTCACGAGAATCTCAGTAGTAACTACAAGTCATTCATAAAGATACAACATCACACAACATGTCAAACAGTCATTAACGAAATTATCACAACAACATTCAATGCATAACATGTATATCACCATAGCGCTAGGTATCTCAAAAGGCACCGAGTGATACCACACAGGCATCCACACGGGCATATCACAAGGCACCAAGTGATACCACACAGGCATCCACACGGGCACTGCACAAGGCACCGAGTGATGCCATATAGGCATCCACACGGGCATCACATATCAGCATGAGAGTCCACCAGTGCAATAGGCCCTGGGAGACCACCCCACATCATCAAAACATGTTATTGGCCTGAGTGTCCACCCGTGCAATAGGCCCCGGGCGACCACCCCGCATAATAACACAGAATATGCTAAATAATTCATGATGAATACAAAGATATAAAGTGTATCTTATAACAAATGAAAGACAAAGTTACTACCTGGATGCTTTTCTTGAGCAACATCCAAACGTTTATTTGGGCTCGGGCAACGTTTCAGCTCCAGACAGCTATTAGGTCGTCATTATCTGACTAATACATGTATAGTAATTTACTTAGGTTGGTTTTCAATAATTAACCCGTAATAATCTACTTTAACGTCTATTATCAATTGGAATCAAATTATAATGACCAACTTTCATTTATGACTCATGTCAATCACTATCCAGCTGAAATAGGGATATTTTCCAGATTACTAGTGTGAAATGAAAAATTCATAACTCCCTCTAGGAGATTCCAAATAATGTGATTCCAAGTTCTGTTTAACCATCATTAAGTCCAATGTATAGGAAAAATAATTAACAGAATCAAATTTTACAAATAAACCCCAAAAATGGGCTTTTAATTTAATCATTCACACTGACTTTCTGACCTTTCACTAATTCAGTTTCCTATCTTCCAAAAATCATAACTCTTGTTCTAGACATCCATTTGGTATGTTCTTGGACTCATTTTAAAATTTAGGATGTCTAATATTAGCTCACCAAATTTCATAAGAAACAAAATTGTTTTTCTCAGTTTAAAAATTACACAAAATCGATATGTCAGAATTCATCCTAACAGATTCATGCACATTTGTAAAATTTATAACTCGGCCTAAAAAATTCCAAATGACCTGAGTCAAATCTTATTTTATAGATCTATATGTCTACTAATTCCTCATAAAATTTAATATCTATCCAAGGTCATTTACCCCTTTTTTCGAAATACTTATTTTTGGTGATCAGGTTTTTCCTTCCAGAACTCAACCTTAACTTTCAAAAATTATATCTCTCAATCTACAAATCCAAATTACATAAAATAGGACTTGTTTTAAA
The DNA here is from genome assembly GCA_037177275.1 of Acacia concinna. NCBI lineage: Eukaryota > Viridiplantae > Streptophyta > Magnoliopsida > Fabales > Fabaceae > Acacia > Acacia concinna. Next base: position 86,887 of record JBAGKO010000016.1, read on the forward strand.
GCTTGACATGTCCTCTATATTTTTGAAAATTTTGAGAGACAATGGGGTTCATTTACCCTATCAAATGTTTACACGAAATAGACAGATCCTCTTAATATGAAAATACAAGTTTCCAAACTGCACCATTTATGAAAATTCATCTCCTTTCTCTTAATACAGAACTGATTCATGCATGCAAACCAAAAAATCACTTCAAAAATTACATGTATTTACTTCTAGATTCATAGATCTTACATGCAATTGGATTCTCAAACCCCAAAGCTACATGCAAACCCATAGATCAACTTTAATCCTACATGCATGCAAATTTTGGGTCTTTAATCACTACATGCAATGGGTTCTAGCTTCCTTAGACACCGCATGCAATCTGATTTGGGAGATAAAAATATGAAAATAGAACCAAAGAATGGAAGGGGAAGAGATTTTCAACTCACCGAAATCAACTCACTTGCATGCAACGCTTGTCTCTTTCTTCAACCCTTCAATTTCTAGCAACCCAAACTCGATTCCCTCACTCTCTTCCTTTTCTCTAGAAGCGAAGTACTCCTTTCTCTTCTCTTTAGTTCAGCAAGGAGATGGAAAAGTTGCATCAACACTCTTTTCTCTTCATTTGCAATAAAAGAAATGGAATAGCTAACTGAACAATGAAGAATTATGTGGCCCTTTGTGCATGAAATTGAAATGGATTTGGAGAAAAAGGAAATGCATATCGAACACTCTTTTCTCTCGGTTACAGGCCTTTCATTGCTCTCAGTTTTATCTCTCAGTCTCACTCTCGATTTTGGAAATGGCATAATGGAAGAATGGATAATGAAGGAGGAGGAATGCTGAACCCGTGCCTATCCTTCTCTTTATTTTCCAGCGGAAAGAAATGAAAGAATGAAAGATGAAGAAGGAGAAATGAAAGAAATATTGTTGAACCATCGCTTATGTGCGTGAAAAGAGTGGCAAAAGAAGTAACATGCATGCTTAGCATATATGGCAAGAAGAGATGGATGAATCCCAATGGATTATACACGTGGAAAGCAATAGAAATTGATATGCATGTATGGTCTCCACTTGTCATGCTTGTCTCTACGTGGCTTGCATGTGTGAAAGAAGAATGGAATGGGTGATTTAATTCTAGGAGAAAATGTGACCAGCTAGATGAATGTTTGGTAAAGCCGGTATATCGACTGTCTCTGACAATTCCAAACTAACCATCATTAGTCTACAAATAATTCAAGGGTACTCCCCAATTTTTCTTAATTATTGTTTCCAACCTTCACTATTTTTACTAGAATTTTTCCGAATTTTGACTCTTACCGATAAAATTTCAGATAGAAAATCCTATAAATTAATCTCCATATTCTTTTGAACTGGAAATAATTTTATAATTCATTATAATTCTCGGGTTAATATTTCCTTCATTTAAATAACTTTTTGGAGGCCTTTGGATATTTTCTATATTTAATTCTAACTAATTCTTCTATTTTAATTAGCTAGAAATTCCTGTAAGGGTTGGAAAAATCATCTTAATTTATTTTCCACCTTCTTTCAGCCTATGGGCCTCATAAACTTTATTTGGGGAATTTTCCTTTCATCCCTTGAATTTTCCCTCAAAATAATCATGAAATCATAAAATAATGATTTTATCTTACCTTAAAGAATTTTCCCAAAATTTGGGATATTACACTTAGGCATCAACTTTTTCGCCTTAATGGATCAATTGACTCTGTGGTTGGAGAAACTCTGAGGAAGACATTATCTTCAACTTCGAATTCTAGCGGCTTTCTCCTTTTGTTGGCATAACTCTTTTGCTTATTTTAGGCTACCAAGAGTCTTTGTCTGACTTTTCTTATCTATTCAAAGGTCTGATCCACAATCTTTGGACCAAATAGACTCCTCTCATTATGTTCTATCCAGCATAATGGAGATCAACACTTCCTTCCATATAATGCCTTATATGGAGCCATATGGATACTGGAATGATAACTAATATTATAAGCAACCTCTGCCAATGGCAGATGCTCATCCTAGTTTCCTTTGAATTCTAACACACACGCTCTGAGCAAATCTTTGAGCGTTTGAATTATGTGCTCTATTTGTCCATCCCCTACGTATGATAAGCTGTACTAAATCTCATACTACTGCCAACCTCTCTTGTAGGGCTTTCTAGAATCTAGACATGAATTAGGAATCTCTATCCGACACTATGCTTTCTAGGATCCCATATAGTTTGATGATTTCTTTTATGTATAGCTTTGTCAACTTCTCTGGTGATATTGGGTTTTGATTGCCAAGAAATTGTCTAACTTTGTCAATCTATTGATTATCACCCATATGGTATCATACCCTACTATTGCGTGGGGTAACCCAACTATGAAGTCTATCGAGACGCTCTCTCATTTCCATTGTGCAATATCGAGGGGTTGTAAGAATCCTGAAGGCTTCTGATGTTTTGCTTATACCTTTTGGCACGTGAGGTATTGGTACACTATCTGATCACATCCCTCTTTAGTCCAAGCTACTAGAATACCTTTTTCAGATCCTAGTACATCTTAGTTATGCCTAGATGCAGCGTGTACCTACTCTTATGTGCCTTGTCTAGGATTCTCTCTCTTAGATTATCAAGCCAAAAAACATACCATCTTCCTCTCAAAATCCTTCATTTCACAATTCACCACCTTCAACTTGAGGGTTTCTGCTAATTGATCTCTCTGTTGAGCATAATCTATCTACTCAACTAGCTCATCCTCCAATTTGGATATCCTGACCTTTTAAGCAGACAACTGCATTTGGCAGTCAGGACTCTAGTTACTAGCATCTTTTAACAGCTTCTGCTCTTTGATCGTCAAAGACACCATAGGCACCATCTTCTAACTCAAGGCATCAACCATAACATTGGCTTAGCCAAGGTGGTATTTGATATGGTAGTCATAGTCCTTTGTTAACTCCATCCACCTTCTTTGTCTCATGTTTAGCTCTTTCTAGCTCTGTAGGTATTTGAGACTTCTATGATCGCAATATAACTCTATCTCTACCCCGTATAGATAATGCCTCCATATATTCAAGGCATGTACTATTACTTCCAGCTCTAAGTCATATATGGGATAGTTCTCTTCTTGCGACTTTAACTGTCTAGAGGTATATGCCACCACTCTATCGTGTTACATCAACACACAACCCAATCCCTATTTACTAGCATATATATACATAACATACAGTTGTGTTGGATCATGAATTATCAATATAGGAGTCTATGTCAGTCTTTGCTTCAACTCTCTGAAGCTAGCCTCACACTTCATGTCCCACACAAAAGTCTTATTCTTCTTCGTAAGTTTAGTCAGTGGTAGGGTATGCGAGCAAAGTCTCCAATAAACTTTCAGTAATAGCCTACTAGACCTAAGAAACTCCTGACCTTTGTCACGGTGTTGGGCTATTTCCAGCTCATTACTACTTCTATCTTGCTGGAGTCCACGGCAACACTTTCACTAGTTATCACATGGCCGAGGAATTTCACTTCTCTTAGACAAAAATCACACTTAATCAACTTGGCATAGAGTTGCTTCTCTTTCAAAGTATTCAGGACTATTCATAGATGCTTCTCATGTTCCTCTTCAGACTTGGAACACAAGAGGATATCATCTATGAATACTACCATGAACTAATCCAAATACAGTCAGAAGACCCTATTCATGTAGTCCATGAATATTGCTAGTGCATTTGTCAAACCAAATGACATTACTAGGAATTCATAGTGCCCATACCTAGTCCTAAATGCAGTCTTCGAGATATCCTCTGCTCTTACCTTTAATTAATGATAACTTGATCATAAATCAATCTTAGAGAATATAGTGACCCCAGCCAAATGATCAAGTTGTCAATCCTAGGTAGCGGATACTTATTCTTCACTGTCACTTTGTTCAGTTCATGGAAGACTATACATAGTATGAGACTACCATCTTTCTTTTTCACGAACAATACCACCCAAGGTGACACATTGGGTCTGATAAAGCATTTCTCTAACAGTTCCTCTATCTGCTTCTTTAGCTCACCATCTCGTTGGGAGCCAATCGGTACGGAGCTTTTGAGATCGAGCGTGCTCCCAACACTAGATCAATGGCAAACTACACCTTTCTTTAGTGGCAATCCACTGATCTTATATGGAAAGACTTTTGGATACTCTTTAACCACTAGAATCTGCTCAATCCATATATCAGCTTCTGCCTATACTGAGAAGAATACAAAGTAGCCTTGACATCCCTGTTTCAGGCTTTTCTCCGCTTGAGCCTCAAAGATCAAATTCAGTTGTACTTCGCTGCTAGGGACTAACTCTCTAGGGGGAAGTATTAGACTCTTAATCTTACAATCGAGGAGTATAGCGTTAGATGACAACTAGTTTAGGCCAATAATAACATTAATATCATTTAAAAGCATGTAGATCAGGTCTAACGCAGTGCAACAATGCTCATACCATACAATGCAGCTTAAACAAACACTAAAAGTGCGTACTTTAGTACTTGTGAGAGTGGACACTGATAAGTTATATGGCAAGGTATCAACATTGAGTCCTAACCACCTTGCACACTCATATGCTATGAATGAATAGCTAGTGCCTGAGTCTAACAATGTTGAAATAAAGTAATCATTAACTCTAATTGTACCTTATATGAGCTTGGGCAACTTACGACCTCCTCTTGTGTCAGGCATACATTCTTCCTTACATCTAGGGTCTCACAGCATCAACACCTTATGGACACTCCCAAGAAAAATGTCCAAGTTCACTGTACTTGAAGCACATATTCTAACCTGCATGTATGGCCTATCTCCAAAATCTTGGCCACAAATATCATAGCTCTTCCTGGGCCTATTAGTGTCAAATCCCATGCAACCAGATCGACCTCCTCATTTCCCCTTCTTGTTAAAACCGCTTTTCTTCCTTTTCTTACTATTGTCAGTAGTTCTTGTAGAAGTTCTAGTAGATGTCTGAACAGGCTGAATTGATGGCACTAGCTGGTTGGACCTAACATCTATCCTCGGGGTTGCCTTTACGATCGGCTAGTGATTTAAGCTACTTTCAGTATTTCAGTAGACTTCTACTACCTTATTAAATTTCTCTAACTGTTGTGGAGCTACTCTTTCTCTTGGGGTTGACTCAAGCCCTCTAATAATCTTCTCGGTAAACCACCGCTCATCATTTAGATACTAAAAATACGTGGAATATCGAGATAAGGTGATGTACCTGGCAAGGTAACTGTCAAAGGTTTCATCCTCTGCTTGCTTCAACATCAAGAATTCTACTTCTTTCTCATCCCTCACAAATTGAGGGAAATACTTCTAGTACAACTCTTCTAATAACAACTCCTAGGTAACTAGGGTGTTCTCAGCCTACAACACCATTTTGGAGATTTTCCACCACTAATCTGCTTCCTTTTCTAACTTGTAGATTTCTAGCTAAGCCTTCCGCTCAAACAGGCAACTTATTACTTTGAATAGTTTCTCCAGTCGAGTGACCTAGTCTTCCCTTATTTATGAATCAAATATGCCTTCAAAGATAGGCAAATTGTGCTTGCAGAATTTTTCTACCCACATCTGTGTAGCCTCTTCGTCATCTACCAGTTCCTCCTGCATTGCTGCTATTGGCTGGGGTCTTAGTGGATTAGGCTGTAGAGGCTCTCTTACCGCAGCCGCATAGTCTACCTAACCTGTTATATGGCTAAGACTACTAATGCTGCTATAGCTTGTTCCATATTCTGCTCCTATCGAGCCTAAATAGCCCTAATTTCGTTCCTCATCACTTGTTGTTCCTCCAAGCGATCGATGATTCTTCACATCAAATCAACGAGATCTTCAGAATTTCTATCCTACTCTCTCTTGGTTTTGCTTCTAGTCCTTGGTCTTGCCATTTCTCTTTTTCTACAATAGGAACAGAGATTCTAGGCACATAACTCACTAACTTGTATATATTAGCAGCAATTATTAAGTAGCACCTAGATTTATGGTTTACAACATTCTAACTTTACAAACAAAATTTCATGTTGCTATCCAAATGTTTAGATATGAACATATCATGGCATTTTAACTATCTATGCCTATCTAAAAGTATGCTAGACAAGCTTTCATCATGTATGGAAAAAAAGTATGCTAGACAAAATCCTCCAATTGCTCCAGCTAAAAGTCAAAACTGGCATCGGGACCTCATATCATTCTTAGTAACTGTCAGTTCCAAGTCAGGGTCCCAAGGAGAATCTAAAGGAGGTACAAGACCCAATCTTGGTCAATAAAATCTGGATCTTCTACTACGACATCGGTACAATTGTCTTATTTCCTGCAGACATTCCAAATATACGGCTGCTGGCTGGTTTTGATGTTCATTAAGGTACCAGCTTTGTATCCGCATATGAAACCGTAACATATCCATACTAGGAATCTGGATCACTTTGCTCAGGCCATCATTCGAACTAACCTCATATTCTAGTGACTGGACCCTTGACCGGACCTCTCTAGGTCTTGAATGTATCCATATTCTGTCACCTGGGTTAGACGGGCGATTCCATCTAGTGTGGTTGAAGTTGAACACTCAACTTTGTCGTTTCCAATCCTCAAGTACATTCTTATAGCCTACAATTCTCACTCATATATCTCATATACACAACCTAATATGCATGACAAACATATGCAAGAAACATAAACTTGAAAGTAGAACACATAAACAGCAAAGCACTAGGCTTACCAGAACCTTTGCTCTGATAAAAAAATGTAACACCTTAATTTTTATCACTTATCATCCCTTAAGGTGGCCTTTAGAACCACCGTTGTGTCCGTACATCGAAACAGAGAAAATAAAAATTTTGAATCATACCAAACAAACAAACCACTTTCTATTAATTTACATATGCATACAGAGTCCAGATAGTACAACACTAATATCATTCATATGTACAAGCTAGAAAAACATGAAGCTAAAATGATATATAACTATGCTCTTTCTTTTCCCCTACTTCATGCAGAGCCTTCACTGCATTGTGGAAATGGTAAGGTTTCTGGAGAAACCTCAGTAGCAGAATCATAACTGATAACAATGTAATGCAATACATGTCATGTTATATGCAATGCCCGTATTTTCCCTCTAGTGCCTTCTCTCTTGACACTTGTTGTGTACCAGGAGCATGCACTTGACTCTACTATACTCAATAGATAAGGCATATAACAGAGAGTCATACATCTCATACATACATGCTAGCTCAACCAGAACACAGTATACAACCATACCACCACTAATAGACAGACAAAGTGATACAAGTTAAGGGTAGAGATTCTTACTACTGTATACTCCTATGTGATGTGTGGCTCTAGCTAGTTGTCTTCTTGCACTATTAGACTACTACTCTGTAATGCTTACACAGACCATAGTGTAAGGTATTACTGTATACCTCTATCGGTATAATACAGCCCTTCCCTTCCTGTACCCTCTAGGGTCCTAGTTCCCTACTACCTGGACTATATCATTACCCTACCAGTACCCCTCCATTGTCTACCCTATATAACCCATCGAGCCCAGGCCCCTGCTGTTGGCTCATCCCCGCTAGCTAGACCGGGGTAGTTGGGCAGCATTTCTCCTTAGATGTGCCCATCAACTACCTAAACTCAACAGTTGGGTAGCATCTCCCCCTTAGAAATCCTACCTCACTCCGGGACAGTCAAATAGCACCTCCCCTTAAGAAATGCTATCTTAGTCTAGGACATTCAGACATCACATTCTCTTAGGAAATGCTATCTTAGTCTTGAAAAATTGTGCAACACTTCTCTTTAGGAAAGCTTGTTTAGGTCGTGATAGTTAAACAAAACCTCCCCTTAGGTTCACTATCTAAGCTAGACCAATGGGATAGAACTTCCCCTTAGAACTACTCTAAAAACTGCTGGAAAATAAAGGAATTCAAAAGAGGGAGAGAACCAGGACTTACTTGTATTGAAGACTGGGCTGAGACAACTTGAACTTGCTCTAGAGGGGGCTTACTTTGAGAGGGTGGGATTTCTTCTTGGAGGAGAGGAGGAGCACTGTTTGGAGAGGGAAGAGGGAGGAGTATTTATAGTTGGTGTAGATGGGTCAAATTGTAAATATTTTTGGGTCTTTAGGTACAATTTTTCTAAAAAATTTTCTTCTTGTTTGACAAGTTTCCTTCCACAAAGTTCTTCATATTTTCCATGTGCTAAAATTTCCTTCCCCCTTAAGCAAAGGTGGAGCCACATCCATGTGGGCCCAAGGGGCTCCCCTGACCCAATTTTATCCAATAATTTCCCCCGAATTAACCTGAAAATTGGAAAATTTTAGAAAATTCTGTGCTTGTCCAAAAATTTCCAACCAAAATTCTCTAAAACTACTAGAAGGCTACCATTAAAATTTTAGAATGTTTGGACATCTAAAACTCCCAAAATTAATTTTTCTTTAAAAAAACCTTTTTTACCAGCAATTTACTGATTTCAAGGTTTTTGCTCATATAACCAGTTTTATTTTTGTATTTCAACCACATCACAAATTTTCTAAAATAATGTACTAATTTTCCCATATCCCAGTTCAAAACATTAAGGTCTGTATATATATGATAATATCAGTTTTTGGGTAGAAACATGGTCCGACAAAAAAATATAAAAATGTTCAAAAATTCATAGAAAATTCCTCAAACCTCTAAACATCATTCTAATTGCTATATACTATGTTGGACGCGCTATACTATTTTCTGGAATATTATGGGAATTTTTTGGACTCTTGGACGTATCCGCATTATGACTTGAATTTTTGTAAAATTTTTCCTTTTTGCACTGAGATCCTTCCCCAAATTTCAATTCAATTGTTGTGAGATCTCTCAGTCCTCTGCAGACAAGGGCCCTTAGTTCATCTTGAATAACTCATATAGATTTTAAAAAATATTAGGATGTTACAGTTTCAACCGTCCCTTGTTTCGCTCAAATTTGCTAAGGCTTCATCTCCAAAATTTATGGATTAACCATTCTTCCCAGTAATTTGACAATAAGAGCATTCTTCCATCTCGCCGCCAAATGCACTTTCTCCTTTGGAGGGAAAACCACATTCGGGCCAACATCTGTCATACATACTTCTACTCTTTCCTTCCATTTGTCTTTACTCCACCGGTCTTCTTTCTCTTCCTCGTCTGGAGAAATCTTACCCTTCAAAACCGCATGTTTGAAGGATTTCCACTTCAAATTGGCTGGACTTTCTTGTCCACCATTCTCCTCTCTTCCTTTCCCATTCATAACGGTAGTGTCCTACATCCATTTCTCTTCTCATGGAATCAAGTTTTGACCATTCAGGAATTCACCCAAGCCTAGTCGCACTTTCTTTCTACTTCATTTCATCACATGAGTCTCATCCAGTAACGGTGCTAGATTCTCTCTCTCACTCATTACTCTGTTGCAGTTTTTTCATTCTAACAATTATAGTTCTAAATGTTTCTCTTTAAATTGATTTCTTTTGATGATACTCCATCCGTTCCTATTTATAAGACCCAGTTGACTTTTTTGGAGAATCCTAAAAAGATCCTAAGAAAGCTAATTACATTACTTAATCATATCATATATCATATTTTATTACATTATATATTAGTTCATAAGTCAAACAACATAATTTGAAGAAAAAAGATAAATTTTAATATCTTAAAGTAATGTAATTAGCTTTCTTAGGATTTTCCAAAGAAGTCAACTGGGTCTTATAAATAAGAACAGGGGTAGTATGTATTATAAGTATAATTAATTTTTTCAATAATTTTAATTTCTAATCTCATTTATTTATGATTTGATTTTAATATATATACATATATATATGTTTTGATAAAATATTACAAACATATACATTTTAATGAAATATAAGATTATACATCATATAATTTTGAGAATATTATGTTAATATGTCAATTTCATGATTCAAAAGTTTCAAATATATTTCATTAACATACATTTCTTCAAAATTTAGCCAAATTTTTAGTCAGATAGTTAACTTTTTAAGTAAAAATTAATTATTTTTCTCTAATTTTAGTGAAAAATTCAAAACACATGCCTAATAAATATTCAATAAACAAGAATAAATTAGAGATTTAGTATGGTGAGAGAGAAATTAGTAAATAATATTTATTCGATCAAGGCCAAATTAAAAGATGACTAAAGTATTTTACTTTGTTCTTATTCCACATTCCCGCGTGGGGACAATTTTTCTTTTTTTGGCTAAGGCTATAATCCCTTTAAAATTTAAGGCGCAAGGTGTTTTTGCATTTCTCAGTAAATGTGTTTCCCAAAGTTCAAACTTATGTTCTGAGGTAAGGTCACTAACCAGCTCAATCAACACTTTATTGCTAAGGGGAACAATATTTTATTGTTCATTCATCCTTGTTCTAGACTTTCAGTTGTTCAACCCACGATAAGTTTTATATTATCTTCAATCCTAAATATAGGACTCAGTTGACTTTTCTTAGAAATGTTAAGAAAGGTAAATAAATTACTTAACCATATCATATGTTGTGTATCATTATATTATATATCAGTTTATAAGATAAGTTAAGTAATTTAAAGAAAAACGATAAATTTAAATGATTTAATGTAGAGAAAATCTCATATAAAGACGGTTGAATTACCCAAATTATAATTTAAATAACTGAACTTAATAAATTATATATCAGGTTATGTTTCTAATTAAGGATTTAAAATTTCAATCAAATTACATCCATATATCTTAGTTTTATTGAAAAGCATGATCAATTAATTCCTTAAAAGTAGAATTATATATATTGAAAATGATGAATTCTTATGTACTTCAATATTTCACAAGTATTTTTATATAAGATTTTTCCTTTTAATCAATTAATAATCATGGATTATATTCAAAATATTTACAATATACTGGATTCAAAATTTAAACTGAAGTCATAAAATTTCGAATAAAGGTATACATATAGAAATATGATAATAAACCTTCACGTAGATTGATTGCCACAATAGATTACATTTTTTTCTAATAAATTATTTTATATAGCTGAATATTGTATATAAAAAAATGTTACCTATAATTACTGTTTGGAAAGAAGTATGAGAATAAGAACAAAGAAAATCATAAAGTACTTGTTAAGAAATTAATTGATAGAGTAACCAATTTGAATAACCAAATTCACGAGCCATCCATTATCGGTACTTGATCAATATGTGTGATTTGATCCTATACAGATATATCTTGGTAACGATCAAGGGGAGTACTCCGCAGTGGTTTAAGGTTTAAGCCCATTTTCTAGAGAAGTAAAAAACAAAATAAAGATATTTTGATTGAAGAAGAAAACTAATTCACAACAAAGGACTTGGAGACTGAAGAATAATATTAGAGACTTAAGCGCAAACACATCTCCTGTGTGGAGCTGTCAGTAATTTTTCCCAAATTGTCTGTGGAACATATTGAATTAGAAAGAGAAAAGAATATGGAGGAAAGTGATTAAATTATGCGGGTAGTTTCCCCTGCTGGGCGTCTCACCTTCTCCTTGATCTCCAAAAAATTGCCGATGGATCGGGGCAGATTCGGTATGGAATTTTTGTTGGAGGGGTTTCTGCTACTCTGCAATTTAGTTCTAAAACTGCTGTATTAGACACCTATGCATCAACAAATCCCTTACCTGTGTGTTTGTGCCACTTATTATGCCCCCTAAATTGCTTCATTTATAATTCCAATATCACAATCCGCAAAAACAAATTTACTTCAAATGCATATTCGAATTATCATTCGAAGTTTTAATCAAAGAAAATTCATTCGAAGTAGAAATTTCATTATATCACAACTATTCATTTATAATTCCAATATCATAATCTTAAAAAACAAATTTACTTCAAATCATTCGAAGTTTCGATGAAAAAAAAAATCATTCGAAGTAGAAATTTCATTATATCACAACTCTACTCATCAAGCAACTAAAAATTCTTTGCGTTGGCACAAAAAAAAAAACTAGAAATTCTTTGGTAGAAATGATTTATAAAATGGGGAAAGGACGGAAAGCAGTCTAGCGGTGGTTCCGACAAGCGAAGAGACTAATGTGATGATGAGAAGTCGTAAGAAGGTTCAAATAGGAGAGGGAAAAGCCTCAAACGTTCGTGTCGTTTTCCTTTGGGTAGAGAATTGAATGCAAGGAGGGAGGGAGGATGAGAATGGTGAGAGAGGAAGGAAATCATACAAGCAAGCGTTTACAAATGGGGTTGAGATGGAGGAAGACCACATTGAGGAGGAAGATGACTGGTGGAGCAATGAAGGTTGACGGTCAAGGATTAGGGTTGATCAGACAGATAAGGGCACTAATATTGTTCTTTAACCAGAGTATAAGGCTTTGATAGCCTACAAGTGGCAGTCGACTCTTATTGTGTCTGTGCTTGGACGATTGGTGAGGGAAGTTATTCTTGAAAGAAAGTTAGAACTATAGATGTGGGCTCAAGTTTTTTCTTGGTTCCATGTAAGAGCAAGGAGGTCTATAATTTGGCTTTGACGGGTGGTTGATCTTTAATCATTATATTAACGTTCAACCTTAGAAAGCAGATCTTGCCCTTGCCACTGGAAAACTTTCAAGCATCAATATGTGGGTTCGCATTTCACAACTCCCAATTGATTACTATGAGTAGGGAATTCTTTACGTCATCGGCAACCAGATTGGACACGTTCTTCGACTTGATATGAACACAATAAGAAAAACTAAAGGGCATTTTATGCGGCTTTGTGTCCAACTTGACCTCACAAAACCATTAAAACCAAGCTTAATGAATAATGGAATAGAGAAAAAACTTGAATACGAGGCCTACATTTGATTTGTTTTAATTGTGGCAGTATGGACATGATGATGATCATTGCCCAGTTGTTAAAGTTACACCTCGATCCACTCCAGTGAACATACATGGTTCTTCATTTGGAGGAAATCACGGAGACTATTTCAGGGGAGGATAATAGTTGGACAATTATTAGAGCACCCTTACAGGATTTTATTAATGGGCCAAAGAAAAACATTAAGAAGACCAGAGGGCAAAATAATACTGGGCTCAAGAAAACGTCCCAAGTTCCTAAGCTAAAGGATTCTCATGACTCAATGGAGCATTACCTAGCCATTCAAAATAAAGTGGGCTTTAATGAACCCTCTGCCATGTGTCAAGCTAAGTTGAAAGGTGAGAAGAAGCAAATAGACTTGGATGTGGTAACCATTGGGAAGCTTGACATCATTCCTCAATCCAATGCGCGAGCTTTATTTCAAATAAATACAAATGTTGATGATATTATTAGAAAATTAGAACATAATCCTATAATTATCTCCTTCTATTATGTCCCTCATTATTACTCTTCATTTTTCACTTGTCCAATACTGTTCAAACGTATGTACTATTCACAGTTACTATTCATGCGTCTGTACTGTATATTTCCTAATAGGTCTATTGTCATTAGCCTATATAATGTATCTTTGATCATTGGAATATACACACAATAATCAGAGAGCATTTGCTTTTCTTCAATAATTCACATGATCCAGGTTCACTCAACAAAGCCCATTACTTGGTGAGAGAGAACCTGCTTGCAAGAGACTTAATGTAGCCACGTCATCAGTGCCATCACTAGTGAAAGAAGGGGAGTATTAGTTGGATCCCTTTGCGCCATTTTAATTTATTAAATTTATGATTAATCTTCTTATATGGAACTTCCGGGGTATTGGGGATAAAGGGTCTGCTTAGCTTATGTGTGATTTGCGACAAAGATACAGTCTACAGTTCTTGGCTTTGCTTGAACCACGTCTAAAAAGGGAAAAAGCATCTTGCCTAGCAAAACGGATGGGGTTCGATTCAGTAGAGGTTGTAGAGTCATCTGGCTCCAGTGGTGGCATTTAGTGCTTCTGGACAAATGATATCAGTTTTAAGGTTATTAAAAACTTTGACCAAGTTCTTCATGGTGTCTTTAATGAAGGCTTCCATCAAGAATGGTTTTTATCAATTGTGTATGGGCATCCCAACTCACATAAAAGGCGAGTTATTTGACTCAGCTTTTTAATTTACCGGATAGTGCAATGAGAAAATGTATTTGTGGAGATTTCAACGCAACCTTGAACGATGAAGACCGTATTTCATCGAGACATAGCAAAATCCCTCATGACAAGGCCTTTTGGAACTGGGTTTCAGATCATGGACTTATTGATATGGATTTTTATGGCCCTCAGTATACTTGGAGTAGGGTAAATAGTTACAGTAGGCTTGACTGTTCACTAATCAACACTAAATGGTTTAGTGCTTTTCCTCAGGCAACTCTAACTCATCTCCCACGTTTCAAATCAGATCATGCCCCACTCCTTCTTTGCTTAATAGGGCGTTTGGATTGACTTTTGTATAATAGCTTCTGGAGCAGAATAGCTTTTTTCAGAATATATTTTTCAAAATAGTTTTTATGAAAATCTAAGTTTGGATAAAATGGGAGTGTTCGGATAAAAATAGCTTTTACGGATTTTGAGGTAAGTATGTGAGAGGAATTTTGTCTCAATTTGCGCAAACTAGATTTCATAATTGAATAGCAACAAAAATATGCTTCTAAAAACCATAGTTTGCAACCTCACTTTTTAGGAAACCATGGTTTCAAAATCTATTGGGGTGTTTGGCAATTTTGGATCAAACCATAGTTTTTAACCTCAAATCCCACCAAACCATGGTTTCCAACCTTCATCCAAACAGGCTCTAAGTGAGACTAGTCATGAGAGACGCGTGGCAAAAGGTTCCATTTTTTCACACCATGGGTGACCCATGATGATTTTCAAGACCTTGTTAAGTGGTCATGGGTTCCTATAAGAGAATGAGCAAAGAACATGACAACCTTTACAAATAATATGGTTGTACGGAACAAGGAAGTCTTTGGTGATGTGAATAGAAGAAAGAATCGCCTGATTAGTAACTTAGAAAGAGTTAATGCGAAGTTGAGGAATTTGAGCAATTATTACCTAGAGACCGAGAGGGACTCTTTATGGGCAGAACTAGAAAGAACGTTGGTGCAGGAGGAAGTGATGTAGCTCCAAAGCTCTTGTTGTTCATGGTATTATGATGGTGATATAAACACACAATTTTCTGCACTCCATGGCGAATAGCCGACATTGACGCAATCGTGTTGAGGCCCTTAAAAAGGCTGATGGTGAGCAGACTTATGATCAAGATGAAATGAAACAACTCGTTACTCAATTTTACAGTCTCTCTATACAGATGTAGGTTTGAGGGGTGATTCTGTTAATTTTGGGTTTAGTTTCCCAACTTTGGATTGTGTGACTCTCATGGACTTGGGCAAGCAGCCCAATGGTATGGACATTAAATAGGCTTTATTTGCTATGGGTCCTCTAAAAGCACCTGGGTCGGATGATTTAAACCCATTATTTTCTCCAAAGTCAATGAGCTACGGTGGGTACCTCATTAGTTAAGATGCTTCCTCGTTTATTCTTATTCCCATAAGAGGTTCATAATATTAATGATACAAACATTGCACTAATCCTTAAAGAGGCCCATCCTAAGTGTATACGAGATCTCTGTTTGATAAGTCTCTATAACGTAGTTTATAAAGTTTTAACAAAAGTTCTGACTAACAAATTTTGTCGATTGATGCCTCATATTGTGTCTCCTAACTAATGTAGTTTTGTTTTAGGCATGAAGGCGTCAGATAATATTATATTAGCTCAAGAAATATTTCATTCAACGCAAACTAAGCATGGAAGGAAGGGTCTAATGGTTCTTAAGATTAATTTGGAGAAAGCCTATAACCGTGTGAAATGGTCCTTTGCAGTTAGATGCTTAAAGGAGCTTAATGTACCTCATAAGGTAATTGATCTAACACAATATTTACATGGTTTTTAAAGGTGTTTTGTAGCCAAATTGCATACATTTACCCATATTATGCATTGTAATTAGAGTTTTATGGATTTTATGTTCATACTTTGCATT
>JBAGKO010000016.1:102949-118817 GCA_037177275.1 Acacia concinna
ATTAGGAAATTACTTAGGAATTCCAAATAATAGCTCCCTGAGAGAAGAACGATAGGTTGCTCACTATACTACATTTAAGTGCAATCTTCTGACAGTCGAATCACGTGACAAATTTCAGTCCGATCAGTAATTAATATTATTTATCATTGTATTAGCTCAGTACACATGCAGGTGCTATGGAATGAGTTAAAAGGTGATAGCTTTCCCATTCACTTTGTTTAAGACAGGGTGACCCCCTTTCTCTTTTTTTATTCGTCATAGTGATGGAAAAGCTTGCGTACTTGATTCAAAGCAAAGTTACTTATAGGGTTTAGAAACCGTTCCCACTTAAGAAAAATGGTACAACAGTATCCCATTTGTTTTTCACTGATGACTTGCTCTTATTTGCAGAAGCTTCCTCAAATCAGGCAAGATTAATTAAAGCATGTATGGATGACTTTTGTGATGCCTCTAGGAGAAAGTTAATGAGGCCAAATCATGTATTTTCTTCTCTTTGAAAGTTCATTATTCCCGTAGGATAGAAATTAGTACTTTTTTAGGTTTCACACATATGGTTGGACCTAGGGAAGTACTTAGGTGTTCCTATCCATCACAAACGAGTTTCCAAAAATACCTTTCAATTTATACTAGATAAAATTTATCAAACTTTCATCATGGAAGGTGAAAAGTTTGTCCTTTGCAACACGAAAGACCTTGATAAAGTAGTAATTACATCTTTACCAACATATACAATGCAATAATTACAATTGATAGTCTCAATATGTAATGCTATTGATAAACAGTGTCATCAATTCTCATGGGGTGAAGACATGGGACAATGTTTATGGAAGTAAAGATGAAAGAGGTCTAGGTATTCGTCAGGCTAAACCCCAAAATGACGCTTTTGTGATGAAACTTGGATGGGGTATGATTATGTGTAGATAAGCTTTCTGGGTTCAATTTATAAGAGATAAGTACCGTTATGGGGAGGATCTTATCCCCATTATAAATAGTAGCCAAACTAGTTCATCATCGTGGAAGGGCATAAAGAATAAATGGGATTTGGTATGTTCAAGCCTTAAGTGGCAGGTGGGTGATGGTAAACACATTTGCTTCTGGAGAGATATATGGACTTCGTGTGGCGTTAAATTGGAAGATCTTGCAGTAACAAACATTCCAACGGAGATGATAAAACAAAGAATCTCTTTGGTGTTGTCCAGTAAGGGAATGTGGCAGCAACATAAGTTTGAAAATTTACTCCCAATGAGATTGTTATGATGATCATGGCACTCATGATTTTTGGATATGGGGAGGATGTACCAAGTTGGAGATGGTCTTCTTCTAGCACTTTTACTACCAAGTCAACATATGAAAGTCTACGTCAGCATGGTGACTTGACAAGAAAACAAGATTGGCGCTTGGTTTGGTGACTTCCTGTATTAGAGCAATGTAAAACCTTTTTATGGATTTGCTTCTTGGATCGTGTGCTAACGAACGCTATTCACCACCGTTGAGGACTGTCGGACTCAACGAAATGCTCTATTTGCTATTCGGGACCTGAACTTGTGCTTCACATGTTATGTGACTACAAGGGGGCATGTGAAGTATGGTCTGCTGTGGTCCCACAGAATTACATGATCAGTTTCTTTATACCACGTGATCTTAATAGATGGCTAAGATGGAATCTTCATCAAAGGTTTAAAGTTGATAATGTTGAATGGGAATCTAGTTTTCCCTCGCTTGTCATCAAATCTGGCTTAGACGTAACTTGGAGGTGTTCAAGAATAAGATTTAAAGCTCACACACAATAGTGGTAAAAGTTTGGGCTTGTGCACGGTCAGCGGCGGCAAGGATCAGAGAGACATCAAACATGTCGGTGAGTGTTGATAAATGGTAGCCACCTCTAAAGGGTTATCTGGAAGTCAATGTCAATAGTGCTTTTGCACTTGGCTCAAGACGCTCAGCTTATGGTGGAGTTATTCGAGATTGGAAAGGCGAAGTTCTAAAAGGCTTCATTTGTAGTTTGGAAGCTGAAGATAGTTTTGCTACCAAAGCTTGTGGAGTTTTATGGGGATTGAAGTTTGCATAGGATCAAGGGCATCAAAAAGTGGTCATAGAATCTGATTGTAGGGATCTTGTGGATAGTTTGCAATCACTTGATCCAGTTTTAAGGCTGTGTAATGTTCTATTCGAGATCATGATGCTGTTGAACTATGACTAGGATATTAATGTGGTTTGGTGCCCACTGAGGCCAATGTCGTGGCATACATTCTGGCAAGAAATGATCTAGCTAAATATTGTGGTTTTGATAGGTTTTCATCTCCATTAGTTTGGATAAGGCAGTATTTTATACATGATGCTTGTCTAAGGCAACATTAGATTTTTTTAGTGATTGTAATTCATAAAGAAAAAAACAAGAAAGAAATGATTTGTAAAAGAAGTAGGAATTGATATCCAATAACTGCATGACAATCAAGTGTAGTATTATGTTGGAAAATTAATTTATAAAACTTAGAGAAGTTAATTACGTTTGTTATTTATTAAAAAAGTGTTTGTTTCCTAAAATACTTGTTTTCTTAACCATCATCATCTTAAAGCTACTCATTGATAGAAACTCCTTTAATATGTGTAATCAACAGAAATAGTTTATAGAAAAATCATAAATTTTGAAGATATAGTAAGTTAAGGTCTTGTATATACATTTGTAGGACTAAAATAGATACCTTAAACCGTCACCTAAAGTCTATGTTTTTTTTAAAAAAAACACACATTTTAAGTTCAGGATAAAATAGAGAAAAGAATAAGTTCCAATTTGTTTTAATGTTACTTTTATTAGTAGACATTTTTTGGTAACTGCCATCACACCCGCAACTGATGAAGAAATTGACCAATTCGCATATGTCGCCATTCAAGGCCCAAACGATGGAATCTCACTTGAAAAGCTACACACCCATTAATTTTTTTTCATAAGGGTTCCATAAACAGTTCATATGATTCTCAAATTTTTATGGGTCAAGGGGCTATTTGGCTTGAAAGTTTTCATCAAGGAGTGGTTTTGCACCAGAAGTTTTTCATAGGGAAATTTTGCCCTACCCGTTATCTACATTAAATTTGACTGTTAGTTGACCGAATATGCTGAGCTAATAGTCCACATGTCATCCATGTTAGTTTTGATAAGGTGCAAATTTACCCAAGAAATTGTAAATATAACTTTGACGAAAATCAAGTAGATGACACATAGATATTTGGGGTAAATTTGCATTTTAACAAAAATGACATGAAAGATATAAATTGTAAATTTAGCATATTTGATCAACTAATGGTTAAAATTAATGGAAATATCAATTAAGAAAAAATTACTCCCATCTTAAAACTCCCAAGCAAAAGTACTTTCAAAAAACTTTTAGGGTAAATTTGCCCCTTAGCGAGAACTTCTGGAGCAATCTTAATCCTATCGTCGTCGAAACTCGTCTCCTCTCTCCTACTCATCTACTATACAATCTTCTACTCTTCCTCCTCTACAACGGCTGACAAAAATGATTGGGGTTTAGGGTCTTAGGGACCAATCATTAGTGGACCATAGTGGGTGAAGCTCTTCCCTTTTTTGGAGACATTTTGAGTTTTTCTACTCTTCATTTTCCCCCTCTATGGTTTCTGATCTATGAGTCTGTGAGTCTGTGATTTTTTTGTTGTAATGAATTATGAATATTTGGATGAGTGATGAGTCATACTCATTCAATTTTATATTTGTCAGTGTTATGGTTATTTTGATTTAATTAGACTTAACTGGATTCAATTTAACTTTGATTTTGTATTCTGGGAAGTTGGCTCCTTGGTTTGAATGTTTGATGCATTTATAATTCAACTTGATCATAATAGAGCAAATTGCTTGAAAAGCCATGAGAATTTCAGGCTGGCGGGCTAGTCTGTGAGCCCTTTTAATCAGGTTGAGGTTGCCAAACACTAGCTCAACCCAACTAGCCCATAGCCCGTAAAGTGCTGGCTCGAATTACCAGTACTACTTTTATGAGGTACAAAAATACACATAAACTTTCAAAATTAGATGAAAAATACCATCTTTGTTATATTGGCTTAACAGATGCTAGTTATTTAATGAAAATACCAAAATATCCTCAACTCAACCAAAAACCCTCTCTCCAGCATCTCAATTCCTCATTATATACTTCTACACTACCACTAAAAAGAATCAATCCTGTGATGATATTTTCGTGTATGTATGGGTTAAGTCATTTGCAAGAAATTCAACAAGAAGAACAAGAACCCAAGAGACACAATGTTTGACCAATGAACACTAAGAAAAACAATAACCCAAGATCATAGGCTAATATTTTTGGTCAAAAATCACCTGGCATATTCAACCTTTAGTCAACCTGCTTGTTGATATTAAATTGCAAGTGCTGGTACAAACAAAACATTATGTATTTCTAAGTTATCAGATAAGGTGGTCGTGCCAATTCCCTCAACCTTAGTGAAAACTCCATTAGCCACTTTTACCTTGAGATGTTTGTAACATGTTCTAAGGTTAAGGAATAAAGATTTGTTATCGATCATGTGATATGTAGCTCCTGAGTCAACAATCCACATGTCCTCAATTGCTATTACTGCATTAAGAGCTATAATAGAATTACTTGATTATACCAAATTAGCACTGGGGCAGAGTTTCAAATGTTTTGTTTTGCCTTATGTTCTTCTAAACTCAAGTGATCATCATTGTTAGCCTTATGTTCTATCCAGGTGAGATGACTTTAAAAATTAGGTTTTCCATTTGAGGGTTTGCCATGCAACTTCTATCATTCCTCTTTTATGTAGCCTTTTTTCTTGCAATATTTCCACCATTTATTCTTTCGTTCATTTTGCAGTCCTTTCACAATTAGTGTAGAGCTCTCTAGATGACTCAGAACACTTTTGCTTGGACTACTCTGAATAAGAAGTTTTCTACTCTCCTGGAATTGCACAAAGTTAACAACATCAAATAGATGTTGTCAAGGCTTCATTCCCATAATTCTGCCCTTTATTTCCCAAGAGAGTCATTCAAATCTAAGAGAAAATCATATATCCTTCCTTCCTCCACAAGCTTCTTGTGCAGTTGAGCATCCTTTACAGTGTCCTATGGATGAACATCAAATAAATCTTCTTCTTGCTAGAGTTTTAGTAATGAGTTATAATAATCAATCAATGTCATAATACCTTGTCTCAAATTCTGGAGTTGTCGCTTCAAGTCAATCAAGGCAGTAGTGTTGTCTTTTTGCTACATCCCAAATTTCCTTTAGTGTTTGCTAGGAGATAAGCTTCACTTACATCTGGAGTCATAGAATTACATAACCAAGACATAACTTGATTATTTTTAGTAAACCAAGTGTCAAAGGTTGGATTATCAGAATCAAGTTGAGGTGCTACTCCATTAATACATTTCTCCTTTCTCTTGTCACAAATATATCTTAGCACACTTTGGGACAACTGGAGATAATTTCTTCCATTGAACTTATGGTCAATAAACATAATTTGATTTTATGAGAATTTGGAGCCATGGTGCTTGTGGAAGAAAAAGAAATAGAAGATGACGAATTTTGAAGAGATGAGTTTGTACCCGACATGAAGGTACTAGGATTACCACTTGTCTTGCTCGAACTTGGAGGAACAGAACCAAATAGTGGAGGAAACTAGGAAAAATCCATTTATGGGTAGAAAAAGTCACTGGAAATCATCGTCAGTAGCGGCATGTGGGTTCATGCGCCGATGACTACAATAGCACATGAGATCACGTGCCAACACACGCGCTAGTCAGATCGAGCTTGTAACTTTGGGGAAATGTGGATTGATGGCTTCCTATCATTTCAAGGTGGGTGGTTTCATCCGACTCGCCATACATAATCAGATTTGAACTCGCCTCTCTCTCTCTCCCCCTCCCTCCCTCTCTCTTGTTTTACTCTAACCTCACCATTTCCACTGTTTCTCATCACTTTGAAACCATATTGAGTAGAAATCAAAGAGAATTTCACACCAAGATATTATTCATATGAGCAAATGAAGTTACAATTTATAAGCTTAAGAACGAGCAACTTTGGGAAAAGAAATTAAGATGGAATCAGAAAATAATCAACCATCAATACAAAATATTTCTTAAAACTAAATAGGGATGTGATTAGGAGTAAGGATTAAGGGATATGAACATAATATTCATTTTCCTATAATTTCTCTCATTCATAAAAATTTTATTTGATTTCCAACAATTTCAATAGCAAATACTTTTTGTAAGGGAAAAATGTATGCAAGAGCTTCATAAATTGGTGTAAAAGTCACATATTCTGTTAAAAGGAAAAATTTGACCTTCAAACCCAAACTTATGGACTAACAGTGATGACATGGATAGTGACTTGAAAGATTAAGTAGGAACTTGAAATATTACTAAGAAATAATATTTTTTTTAACCTAACTAAGAAATAAGACAGGAAAAAAAATAAAATAGAAAGGTTATTGGGACAATTTCAGAAAAATACTTCCCCAAATTCAAAAACCCCAAAAGAGATGTTAACATTTTAAAAAGACACTAAGGTACCATGAATTAAATTGGGCTTTTCAAATTCAATGACGTGAACAGTAGTGGATTTCGCAAGTTGAGTAATGGTTTTCGTAAGAAGAGTAATGGATTTCACTAGTCCGTGTTGATCACTCTCTCTCCCCCTCAAAATTCGCTGATGTGAACAGTAGTGAATTTTCGCCATTTGAGTAATAGTTTTGGCAAGTCCATGCTAGTCGCTTTCTCTCTCCCACCTATCGGCACTATTCATTTGACACTGACATTATTCATCTGACAGAGAATCTGACCGTAACGTGAACAATGTTGGATTTTCGTTATTTGACTAATAAGATTCGTAAAAAGAGTAATGATTTTCATTATTTCGTGCTGATCACTATTCAGGTCAGCGAATTTGAGAAAACCCAATTGGTCTTATTCATCTTCATCTCCTTATTTTCTTTGGGTTTTCTCAAAGCAATATATTTTTTTATTGAATTCACAGAAGTGGCCTAGATTGATTTAGAAAGCCAAAGATGGAGGCGTTGATGTTATTGAATTAATTCTAGGAAATTATCTTATTTAAACCTTCTATTTTGTTATTTTCAATTTATTTCTTAATCAAATTAAAGAAAATTATTATTTCTTAGTAACATTTCAAATTTCTACTTAATCTTCTAAGTTACCATCCATGTCATTATTGTTAGTCAATAAATTTATATTTAGCAGTCAAAGTTTTCCTTTCAACAAAATATGTGGCTTTTGCACTCATTTATGAAGTTCTTATTTAATTTTGCCTATAAAAAAAAGTATTTGTTGTTGAGCACACTTTAAAATAATCACATGTGTATTTTTTTTAATTTTTATTTCTTTTAAAATTGCAGGGTCCACTGCAAAAAGTAACCTCGGTCAATATAGTTTGAAGATGATGATATTTATGCTATGTTTTTAAAATGTTGGAGTACTTTTGCACCCTTAAAAAACATCCAGTGCTAGACGTGCAATAGATAAAAATTTATGAGTACTTTTGTATCTTTGCTTTTTATTTTTTTGGTTTTTATCGAACCTTCACCCTTTGTTAAAACAAAGTAATTGTCGTATAAAATTATAAAACTTTAAAACTATTCGTAATTTATACAGAAAAATGGATTAACTTTAACCACAATGCTTAGTATGTTTTCGGTGGGATTCGCTCTAATGTTTGTTTATTTACTTGTAAGCCAGTCACCCCAGAAAAATATGGCTAATAAAATACTTGCTCTAAGTGAGAGGAGGCAGTTAGGTTCTGAATAACTGTTCCCCTTATATTGGGTAGATAAGATGAATAGAGGGAAATCAATCTAACGTGTTGAGGAGTTAATAGAGAGGTGATGAAGTTGAATTATCAGGGAACTTACTGTAATGTCGAAAGATGGATCTCAGAAAAGTCCAAGTTGGTTGAGCTGTCCAGCACTGCTTCTGCAGAAACCGTGGGCCTCAAGGGGGACGCAGGAGGGTACTTGATGGCAAGTACTCTGCAGTTGAAGTTGCTGGCAATACTATTGTGGACCATTGCCAATCTATGCCAAATGAAAGAATATAATTAAAAACTGCTTCGAGTTGTGTGATTTCTCCTATAATTAGTAATTACTCTTGCATTACCAAAAGTGCAAGCCACAAGACAACTGACAAAGGCTCTAACTCCCATAAAAGTCAATTGTAGGTATGTTATGCACGTGATGAATATAATGCAATTCAATTTCTGCAAACATCTGGGGAACCTTACCCACTACATCATAAGTATGCCAAATTTATAGATATCATCTGTAGATAGCATTGAGTGAAGATTCCTGATCAATATGACGCATTAAGGGACAGGCTGCACATGGTCATTCACCTTTCTGATTCAACCAAGGTCATTGATTTCACAGTACAACTCTATTCCATCCAACATAGTTTAACATGTTTTTCATTACATTAATTTCTAAAATGCTTGCATTATTATTAATTCAAAGAGTGGGGCCCTATAGTCTTTGGCTTCTTTTCGTCACCATTAAGAAGGCATATGCAAGCGCTAAAGTTCTGTCTGTGTGACAAATTTCTGAAGCTCAACAGGTACTCTTCCTTCCCAAGAAGTCAATACGGCAGAGCAGACAAACACCAAAATGAGGTCTTCAGGTTCCACTAACCCATGCTATAGTCTTACATAGATGGAAGAGTAAAAATTGGTTCCAGAGCAAGTACATAAAGATGATAACCCAAAATCAGACCCAAAGTCTTCTGGCCAAAAATAAAATAAAATAAAAGATGATAACCCAATGGCCATGAGGTAGTTGACCTTTCGATCAGAACCTCACCTACTTTTCTACGTTTCCCCGTAACAAATCCATAGAACTTCCCATGATCTTCAACCAAATCAAATGGCAACGAAGTTTGCTCTGAATTTATCCCAGAAATTATTAAAAAAAATAGGACCCAAATATTGAAAACAGGTCGTCGTCGTCGTCAATTCATTATACAACATGGATATATTGCGTCCGAAAGTACTGGTTGTGTTTAACTCAAACGCCCCTTGAAACTTATTAGCTAAAAACTAGGAATTATGTGATATTATACAAATCGGCACCGGACTTACTTGTAAAGAAAACTACGATCATGAAGGCCAACGACGAGCATGGAAGCTTGAATCTCTCGCACGGTTTCGGCGATCTTGATCCCATCTTGATCCCCTTCCGCGACAATAATCTCAACCTTTGTCTGTAACACAACCCTAAGATTATGGCACATATCCATTAATTTGCAAAAGCAAAAATCAGCAATCGAACAGCAATGAAATAAACTATACAGAATCCTTGATTCTAAAGAGGCTTACACTGGGGAAGTTATCGCAGATGTGTTGGAAGGAGAGGGCTAACTGGAAGCCCTGGAGACGGAGAAGACGAGCTTTGTTCTTGCTTCTGGATCTTGTCGGAGGGTAGACATGAAGTAGAGTGATTATATCACCGTAGCGAACGATGTTATGAAGAGCCCATCGAAGAGCGATTCTAGCTGCTTCCACGTCTTCCACCACCACCGCTAGTTTCCTCACATCCCCCATTTTCTCCGATTCTCTATCCTCCGAGAGACGATTGATTTTTATTTTGGCCGGCAGAGAGACGATTGATTTTGTATCCATGTTTTATTAATTAGTAAATAAAATGGCGTCGTCGTGTCCGGTCCTCCTGCTTTTTGTTCAATCTGATTCCCTGCGAGTTTGATCCAACAACTCAACCGTTTGTCATAAAGTTGAAAGCGCTGATAAATTACTACCTGATTTTAAAATATAAAAGATATTTAACTAAATCTTTTAATTTAAAATAGAGATTAATAATAATAAGTATATCAGAATTGTTACTCATTTTTATTAAAATAATTTTATTAATAAGAAAGTATGAAATAAGAGAGAAAATACATTTATTAAAATCTATAACACTCTCTCCCCCACCTCTCTCTTTTCTCTTCGAAAATGATAACTTTTATGATTAACACAAGTATTAATATATTAATATTGAATAAGGGAAAAATTAAAAAAAAAGAATTAAAATATAAGATATGTTTCAAATATTTCTTATATTTTGAGACAGATGGAATATAAATTAATCATTGTATCAAAAATTGAACCGGACCGGCCAGTTCGACCGGTTGAATTGGGAACTGGCCCCTAGTCCAGTCCGGTCTTAATAAAAATCGGTCAATCGGTTCGATCTGGCCAACAATCGGTCGAACCGATTGATCCGGCTGGTTGAACCGGTTGACATATTTTTATTAAAAAAAAAAGGAATATTATCCATTTATTTATGAAATTTTAAAAATTATCAATATATTGTCACCTATTTTATTATTATAAATTATACTTATATGTTTCTTTAATTTTCATGTATATATATAGTGTTATTTTATCATTATCAATTAAATTATAATATTTTAATATGGTCGGTTTAACCTTGATCTGACCCGGTTGATTCCTTTAAACCTTAAACCCATGCCGTGACCGGTTCGATACCCGGTCCGATTTTTTGTATCTTAAAATTAATAAAAGAAAGCGACACTGATTTTGCCCGCCATAATCAATTTCACATGTTAAGAAATTGTGTCCATACATACAGACTCCGATTTGTTTCTGGCTTCCTACAATCCTTCCTTCGTTGCACAGTAAATTCATTACTACCAGTTTAATTTAGTTAGTAGTTACCCTGTAGTTTTCTCAAGGGACAATATGCATTTTTGTCTTTTGATAAATAATAAAAGAAAAAAGATACATTTTTGTATTGAAAGTTTCCTCAAGGTTCCAGAAATAATTTTTAGGGCAATGTGACTTTTGAAAGTTTTTTTTTTTTTTTGGTACAGATGAGGGCATTAGCCCTTTAAAATACAGACAAAACTAAGAGGGGAAAGATCCCAAAGACTAGTTGTGGACCAAAGTTCTCAAACGAGCCGGACAAGTGTCCATGGCTGATGAGGACAAGCCTTCTTTTGCCAACACATCTGCTACCTGTTTGCATGTACGAGGAACGTGACAAACCGATATTTCCCATGCTGATTTTAGCAGCTTTAAATTTGCATCAATAGGGGGCTACATGGTGCGTCATTACTAATCATTTTGAGTTGCTCAACAATGGATTTTGAATCAGATGCTACCATAATTTTCCTTAAGCCCATGTCCCATGCAAATTGCAATCCTCGCAACAGATCCCACTGTTCAGCTTCTTGCACACTACAATAACCTATTTTGTATGTGAAGCCAGCAATCCAAGAACCTTTATCATCCCTGGGCACTCCTCTACACCCAGCTCAATTGTGTGTTCCAGATACTGCACCATCTACATTTAACTTAGTCCATCCTGTTGGTGGGGGATTCCAAGCTGAAGGACCCAACTCTTGTATAATCTGGTTCTCATGAGTTTCCTGGATATGAGTAGATTTTTTCTTGGAGTTTAAAATAACCTCACTCAGATCCGCAGGTTTTGGAAAGTCACTATCAAAATATGCAAGATTATATTGCGCCATTTCCACAAGTGCCACACTGCTACTCCCCATTCTACTCTCCAGTCTTTCGTATGATTCTGACTCAGATATCTTTTTAGATTCATGGCAAAACAATCTTTTAGGGATGCTGAATAAAAACTGGAATGACAGTTTTGTTCGATCAGTTTATTCCGCAGATTCCTAGCATAGTAGCAATCTCAAAGCACACGCATGAGATCCTCTACTCCATTGTCACAGAACGGGCATATTGCTAACATAGAAGACCATCTACCTCTCCAATAGTTTGTCGGTAGCTTGTTGGAGAAAGCTAACCATAAGAATACACGAATGCGT
This sequence comes from Acacia concinna, assembly GCA_037177275.1. Classification (NCBI taxonomy): domain Eukaryota; kingdom Viridiplantae; phylum Streptophyta; class Magnoliopsida; order Fabales; family Fabaceae; genus Acacia; species Acacia concinna. The sequence goes on from JBAGKO010000016.1 coordinate 114,801, forward strand.
TCAGCACGTTGCCAACTCCAAATCATCTTGAAAATTTGGCTATATGTATTTTGAAATTAATTTTCAAGGAGAAACTAAGCACTCTTGACAGTAAAATTTCCATTACTTGTTGGGCTCCAACCGATGAAGTCATGTCCTGCATCTGTTATAGGTTCCATGTCTGACCCATTCAACCACTTTGCTACATTTCTCCTCATTGGTTATGGGTCAGATAGAGAACTCAATGAGACACAAGTTTGGAAATAACCAACGATCCTCAAAGAAGTTTACTGACCTCCCATCTCTTATGTGCCATCTTATCCCACTTTGGACTAAGTCTTGTTGTTGTGAGATAAACTTCCAGGTCTCAAAGTCACCTGGTTTAACCTCCAAAAGGTTTTCATCAGTTCTCACCATGTACTTATGAAAGAGAACATCGACCCATAAGCGTTTTTTACCAACTATAGGTTCCATGTTAGTTTAGCCCCACAAGCTCGATTGAATATTGACAATTTTTTAAAGCCTAGTCCTCCTTGTAACTTTGGTTTAGATGTTCCCAGCCTACTGGGTGAAATCTGGCTAGACTTCCCCCAGACGAAATTTCTATGAAGTCTTTCAACTTCAACACATATAGTATCACACCTTCTTTTTATACCATTTACCATACATATTAGAGTTATTGGAATCACTAGTTATAACTTAAAGTTGAAAAAACAAGGAATAAAAATTTTTGTTTCTTGGGTTACTATTCATCCAGCACTTAAATTTGACCAACTTTAAAAAATCATTACTAATTATAGAAATATTAAAACACGGTGATTCCAAATTTGTTCGAAAGCTCTTTCATTGCTCTTTAAGGGAAAAATAGTCTCATACATTGAGAGCATAGAAGTGGACGTACACAAGCCCTCAAAGATGCACTGTTTATATAGCCAAAATGGCACTATTCATTAGTTATATTCCAATTTTCTATGATTTTTGGCCCACCTTTGGGAAGACATAACTTTCTCTACAAAACTTCAAATGACATGATTTACCACTCCATTTGCAGCTAAAAATACCTTCTATTAGTATGTAAAAGCTCGTAGTCAGATTCAATTATTTGTTTAAATTGTAGCCAACCCAAATTTATGCTTAAAATTGCCAAAAACCAAGTGCCAAAATATCATAATCACATTGCCATGCTAATTTTCCCTTTCCTCTCAATGACCATGCCATTCGGATACCATAACAGCTATGTAAAAGTATATCCTCGTGATTACAACATATCACAATAGGATACAATACCAGTCCAGAAATACAATATCATAGTAAATACATATACAGTCATCTAAAAGCAATATAGGAGACAATTTAAACATGCTCTATCTATTTATTTTCCTTGCCTCCTAAAGTTCCTTCACCTGTATTGTGGAGAGGGTAAGATTTATGGAGAAATCTCAGTATCAGAACTATAACCAATAACAATATAATGCAATGCAAGTCATGTAATATGCAATGCTCGTAACTACTCAACTAGTGCCCTCTCTCATTGCCTCTAAATCCATACATAGGGAGAATGCACATGACTTGACCATTATCATATAGCCAAGGCATATAAACAGGGAGTCATGTATATCATACATCTCATACATGCTTACTCAACCATGACATAGTAAAACAAGCCACATCACATAGCAAGCAAGCAAAGCAAAGCAATTATAAGTTCAGGTTAGAAGTTCTAGCTACCATTTACTTCTAGATAATGCAAGTGCTTCCTTCTGCTTCTGGAGATATTGGGCGACTCCTCTAATATGCCTAAACATAACACAATGTGAAGGCATCAATGTATGCTGCTACTACTAAACCAAAGACCCTTTTCCTTTATATATAGGGTACAGACTACATTTATCTGTTAACTAATTTCAAAGAACAATTATATACAACTTTTGCCTCTAAATCCATTTAAGATATCCATATTATCAAAAGCATACTCCTCCCCCATTAATCCCCTTGGCCGAACACTCCCTATGAGGGTTCTTGGTGATTTCATCGGTTCAATGTTTTACATGTGTTCTATCAACCTTTTCCTAAGTAAAACAATGTCCTGAACATAATACAAGCATCAAACCAATGAAAATCAAACCATAGCACCACCCTAGGAGCTTGGCTGAAACACAGGCATATTACACAAATTAGTAGAGAAGAATATTGTGAATTTCTCAATATTTATCTTTGCACCTGAAGCATGGCAAAATTTATCAAGGCATATCATTATTTGTCATAGCTTGTTGGCTTGTGGCAACACCAAACAATAGGAAGTCATCGACAAACATAAAATGGGAGATGGCCAGTCCACTTCTTCCCATTTTGAATGGTTTCCAATAACCACTATCCACAACATCCATAATTACATACAATAGTCTATCCATGCATAACACAAAGAGTAAAGGGGAAATGGGATCACCTTGTTGAAGACCTCCTTTTGGGGTGAAGAATTCTTTTCTTTTTTTTCATTCCAAAGCACATTATAGGTAACACTTGTCACACAAGACATGATTAAATGGATAAACTGATATTCAAAGCTAATATCACAAAGAACTTTTTGAAGAAAATCTCATCTGATACGATCATATGCTTTCTCAAAATCTATCTTCAATGCCATTAATCCAATCTTCCCTCTTGTTTTTTTCATGATGTGCATAACCTCTTGGCCAACAATGATATTATCTTGAATATGCTGCCCTTTGATAAAGCTAGACTGAAATGGGGACACTAAATCATCAAGAACTCCTCTCAGTCACTGTACTATTACTTTATTAAGGCATTTGTAGTGGACATTACATAAATCAATAGGTCTAAAATGGCCTATAATATGGGGCTGGTCAGTTTTTGGAATTAGATATATGAGAGTTTTGTTTGATACTATTGGCACAACACCACTTTGAAACACATGTTGTACAAATATACATAAATTTGGTCCAACAATACGTCAATTCCTTTGGTAGAAAATGGGTGGAAAACCATCTAAACCAGGTGCCTTGAAATGTCCCATTAAGAAAAGAGCACACCTTATTTCATCTTCTGAGGGTGCAACACCTATATTCAGCAAAAGAGAATTTTCTAACCCTGGAAATTGAGGTTGTGACCAAATTTACTTCATTCAAATCATCTTGGCCATATAATTGTTGAAAGAAAGTTGTTACTAGATGTTGAAGTTCAATTTCACCCTCAACCCACTGGCCAATGGCATTCTTTAGAGATAGAACTCTATCTCTTCTTCTTTTGATGTTGGTCTTCAAGTGATAATACTTGGTATTTCGGTCACCCTTTGTAACCTAGCTGGTTCTTGCCTTTTGAAACCACTTAGTTTCTTTGAGCTTTAAAATCTTATCAAGCTCCTCTTGCAAATCCTTCCCCAATTGATAAAGAAAAAGGGAGTTCGGATAAGATGGGGATTTCTGTAAACCTCCTACCCTTGCCAAATTGCCTCTCTTAAATTTTTCCACATGGCCAAAAACTTCATTATTCCATTTTGACAAGTGCAATTCAAGTTCATGCAAGTTATGATCAAACTCCTCTTATCCATTCCAGTTCGTGGTCAAGAATTCATTAAATTTCTCATGTTCAAGCCATATTGCCTCAAAAAGAAAAGGTCTTTGATGAAAATTATGATTTTGACAAACAAATTTCAAAGAAATATGATTATGGTTAGAGAATTGGGATCTCGGTAATACCTGAATGTAGCTTCCTAGAATATGAAGGCGAAATTGAGAGTTGGCCAGTGCTCGATCAAGTCGTTCAAACAATCTGGCATGACCCACTAACTTTGATCCTTTCTAGGTGAATTTTGGACCTTAAGAGCCCATATCTGACAAGTAGAGATGGGAAAACGGGCCGGCCCGTTTAAGTCTGACATCCAAAATACATTAAAGTTCTTAGGCCCGGCCCAATTAGCCACGGGCTTGGGCTAGCCCGTCGGGCTTGAATAAAAAATAATAAAAATATTTTTTAAAAGAAATTTACTTCAATGCTAAAATTTTAAAATTAAGACAAATA
>JBAGKO010000016.1:153746-164490 GCA_037177275.1 Acacia concinna
ACAGTCAGAGGGCGATTTTACTTATAGCATCTCGGTAAATACTTCTTAAAATATTGGATCTCGGTATTTATTTATTTTTTTTATAATATTTAGATAAAAAAGCCAACCACTTACCTTAATAAAAGACTATTTTGTTCTAGGTAAAAAATATTATTTAAATATATTTAGAATTCAATGGTCCTTTTACTAATGTGAGTAGATCTTATATACATTTACATAATATTTCCCTTCCCTTCCCTTCTCTTCTCTTTTCTTTCCCACATTTTTTTTTGATCCAAAAGAGCCCTAAGAATACCAAATTGCTAGAAGCCAAAATTCTGCAGCAAGCCTAATTTTTTTTAATAATTTATAAATTTATTATTAATTTTACAACACATTAAATCATAACCATTCAAAATTCAGTTCAACAGTTACTATACGAAGTGGGGGCGTAGGGAAGAGCCAAACAGTGACACCTTTGGCTGATCAAATATTTTATGAAAATGACAATTAAATACCACTTGAATTTTTAAAATCTAAAAAGGTCTATTAGCATTTTTAAAAGACACCAAAGTATCATGGACTAAATTATGTTTTTTTATGTTTCTGAAGGAAAAAGTGGTACGGACATTAGCGAATTCTATTACTCTTATGGGTAATCTCATTACTCTTATAGCGAAAAATCCTCTTTCTCCTTTGTTTTCCAAATTTGCTGAAGTGAAAAATGCTTCGGAAACTAGCGAATTCCATTACTCTTATGGGTAATCTCATTACTCTTATAGCGAAAATCCCCTCTCTCCTATGTCATGGGCATATTTCTCTCTCCTTTGTCACTATGCGTCAGTGTTAGATGAATAGTGTCAGTGAATAGTGACAGAAGGAGAGAGAAAAATAGAAATAAAAAAATTATAGCGAATTCCATTACTCTTATAGTGAAAATCCTGTTACTGTTCACATCCGAAATTTGAAAACTCAGATTACTCCCTTAGGTTTTTGATATTTTAACATATCTTTTGGGGTTTTGGAAATTTAAGTCGTATTTAAATGAGATTTTCCCAATATTCTAAGCACTTGTTTTTACCTTCATTTTAGGCAACTGGATTATTAATAAAGTAATTAATCTTATTATTTAAAAATAGAGTAGCTCTTTGTATTTAGACCTCGGACTATTGGTGGCCTGTGAGCATGAGCAGAAGTGAACCCTTTTCTTTCTGGGTGAAAAAGGCTAATGCTATATCATTCATAAAATGCATGAAGTTCAAATTTCAAAACACTAATACAAGTTTACAAAAATGTTTAACACACTAAGCTATTGAAAATTATACCCGCGATTGAGTCAATCAAAGGCAATGATTCAATGATTCATCAAATCCTAACTATTCTAGATTTGATTCCTGAAATAGGGCCAAACTTTAAAAAATCATATCTTTTGATACACTTGTACAAAAATTATGTTCTACACATTAAGTTAAAGCTCTAGATGTCAAGTTTAATTCTGTAAAGCTTCATAAAATTTGGACAAGGTTTGTCCAGCAAAGCACACCACACAACCAAACTATCTCTAGAAAATAACAATCAAGCACTACAAGCAACTAGAATCAAGAAGAGGTTTATGGTTTAGGTGATTCTTTTTTTATCTTTGTTCTTTCTCTCTCTAATCCAAAATTTACAACCCTTTTTCTTCTTGCTACACATGAATACAAGAGGGCCATGACCATTAAAGAAGATTGGAGACTAAGATTCAAGAAAAAAATGGAAAATTGAAGCTTAAACTCACCTAGCTTCTTCCCTTTTCTTTTCCTCTTTTCCTCTTCTTCTTTTTCCTCACTATTTTCTCTTTTGCTCACTCTCTCTTCCTTGGCCTTGGATCAGCCGAATATGAGGGCTGCCATAGCCCTTAATAATAAAACTCCTTGTGACCAATTAGGAGCCTATTTGGATGCAGCTTTTGAAAAATCATTTTAGTGTAAAATGGCTTTTTCCATAATGCCTTTTGAGAAGGGTTTTTATGAAAAAGTTGGTTTTAAAAAAATGAGAGTGTTTGGATAAATGTACCAGAATGGCTTTTTTTATAGTGAAATGACAAAAAGGGCATTGGCTTTTATAATAATCACATGTAAGGGTTGTGGTGAGATACAAATTATTTTTACAATAAAATTGCATAATAAATACCAAAATGTGCATAAATTAGATTAAAAATTAAAATTACAACATTATTCTATATTAGAATATGATAAAAATTAAGCCAACGTATATTTATTAAAAAACTGTAGTATAATACATTATGTAGGAAAAAATATAAAAGCTATTTTGAAGAAAAAATCCAAACACACATATTTTTTGTAAAAGCCATTTTAACCCCAAATCAACTTTTAAGAAAAAAAATACCTAAACACACCCATTTTTGTAAAAGCCCTTTTAACCTCAAACCAACTTTTAAAGAAAACACACCTATTTTTTGCAAAAACCCTTTTTATAACTTTTTCAAACCAACTTTTTTTTGTCCAAAACCAACTTTTTTTCAAAAGCTACTTTTTATAACTTTTCTAAATCAACTTTTTTTATTTTTCCACTTTTCTTCTTCCTCTTTCCATTTTATCATCTTATGATATGGATTAATGTAAAATTAATTTATATCACATCACAAATTTAAATAAATTGGATAATATTAAATTACAATATTAGTTCATTTTATAAGATAATAAAATGAAAAGAGAAATGTGAAAAAATGAAGAAAGTTGGTTTGAGGTAGTAGAAATTTTAAAGAAAGAGGAAGAAAAAAAGTGGAAAAATGAAGAAAGAGAAAAGTAGAAAAATAGCTTTTAAAAAAATTGGTTTTAGAAGAAAAAAAATTGATTTGGGATAAAATGACTTTTATGAAAAATGAGAATATTTGAGTATATTTTTCTCAAAAGGGCTTTTTACCCAGAAAGGCTTTTTTTTTTTTTTTTCCCTATCCAAACACCTCTTATACTTTTATATACGTTCATTTGGGGTCATAGAAATCATGGCAAGGAAATAAAGGTAGTTGTAGGAATTTAAAGGCTTCTTTATCTGCCGCTTTGCACGGCCTCACAGCACAGCACGAGTTTATATGATAAATCAACTACCTTTGTGGCACCGCTTGACCTTTTTTCCAGGGTTCACAACATGATGGAATCGATCCTTCCTCAGGATTTTTAATTTTAATACAACATCAATTTATGAGAATGACCAGACAGGGGAAAGGCAGATTACATCATGAGGAAATCTACTCCGACCTGTGGGGATTCTGTGACCAAGTAACAAATTCAATCCAGCTAAATTATAGGATCTACCAAAACTGCGTAACATGAATGCAGCTAATGCCTCACAAATTGGCGGTTGTCAGCAGCAATTTTGTTACCATAAGGATTGCTGTCGCTGAATCCATGTCTGCTCCCTTCAATCTTGCGCATTTTCTTCCTATGCTTTGAAGCCCCGCTGTCTATGCCTAAAGTCACCTTTGGTGGATTTGAAAAACAGAATGAAGCCGCCACAGCCTGCAATCATCAGCCAGTATTATCACCCTGTGCTACTACACCATCTACTTTTCGAATTTCTTCTTGGAAAAGTAAGGATCAGCCAACTTCCTATTCATTATTCAATCTGAAGTTCAGTAGACATATCTAGATGTGGAAGGATTAAGACTCGTCACTGCTTAACAGATATTCTACTTTCTGCTTAACAGATATTCTACTTTCATCCTGACATCCACCCACGTGATATAGGATGCTCTAACTACTGAACACTACAGATCCTCCTTTTATATTGCCATTTGAGTCTCAGTTCAATTATACACACGCACATACAGTAATTATTAGAAATCATTTCACACCAGCACCATAGTACACTTCCTCAAGGACCTCAAGGATCTTACTATGCCTAAATCAATTATGGTATTTTTAATAAACGCAGTTATCCATCAATTTGCTAGAAATCATGTGCAAAAAGTAAAAAGGACACCCAGGTGTAAGGTGAAAGCTTGAACCTGTAAATCAAGGCGATGAACATTAAATATGTCCTTCATAGAGTGCGAATTATATGCTAGAATATATGATCTGTAAGCATCTTTAGCTGCCTTGTTCAAATAATAATTGTTACCCACCAACTTTTCCTGCATAAATCAGATCATCCTTTATATGATAATCAACAGTTGATTACTTTGATGGATAAGGCCTAGATAAAATAAGAAAAGCAGGAACGTACCAGGTGAGACTGTACATTTGCCAGCTTCTTTTCATCAAATAAATATTCTTTCACAGGAACCTTCGCTGCCTGAAATTTAATCAAAATTAAAATTCGATGATATACGCTGGATTAAATTTTGGAAAAGTTGCGATTAGGTCCTAACCAAGAGAAAAAACAATCAAATGGTCCCGTAAAATCTTGTAATTACGCTTAAGTCCCACTTAAAAACTCTATAAGCTTCCTTATGACAACTCCATAGAACTAAAGTGCAGTTATGAGATTTCATGGGATTGTGTTATCGTATTTTCTCTTGGTAGGGACCTAAACGCAATTTTCCCATTGATTTTCCTAGAAAAGTTGAGGGAATGAGGTCCTTAGAATCATGCATCAACTGCCTTTCACTTGTCTAATTTTCTTGACACGTCACTCAATCCTCAAGTGCCTATTCTGGAACCTACTTAATAAGGTCCAATAAATGTAATACTGAGAACTACTGGATCAGCTTATTTATTATCCCATGATGTTTAGTGACACTGACCTTCAGATAGCGAAGAAATTGCAACTCTTCGGGAATCAGGAAGAGCAAAGCATTTCCTTTGCCACCTTCCCCACGGGCTGTTCGACCAACCCTGTGGATATATTCCTGACAGCAGTGTGAAAACCATGTCATAATTTCTGTTAAGCATAACAAAACCAGGAAAACAAATAACAATGAAGTGCAATCAGTGAAGAACAACGAGCACCTTAGGTTCATCCGGAGGATCATACTGCACAATCCAGTCCTGCAAAGCAGAAAAGGGAGAAAATAATAAAATGTTAAACACCGCCATTTTATGATTTATAATCATAATGAATGATAGGCCATAGGACCCTAGAAATTAAGAATCCACAATTTTGTTATCACTAGGCTAGCAACCCTTGAGGTCAGCTGATCCTACCAAGAGGACGCATACTAGTGTTTGACTACATGTCAACACTTACAAGTAGACATATGCATTTTTCATCTGACATGTTTTAATTTTTCCCATAAAACAATAAACAGAAAATGCAGTATAAACATACCACATCAGGTATATCAAGTCCACGGGCAGCAACATCAGTACAGAGCAAAATTCCCTTTTCTGCTTTGCAAAAGTTAAAGAAGGTAGTAGTGCGTGTCTGCTGCTTTTGTTTTCCATGTATATTATAGCAATCAATCTGTATGTAATTGAGAAGGTCTGCATGAAATTTCACAGAGTTGCATGAAGAGAAAAAGACCATCATCTTTTTTTTTGAGTGATATCTCTTCAAGAAGGAGTAGAGAACAACAAAACGCTTGGCACAGGGGACAAGAACATAGCCCTGCTGCAATCCTTCATTTGTAACCTACATTGATGAGGATTGTCAGAAACTAATAAAAAATGATTCTGACAATAAATTGAATAGAAACAAAACAAGTGGAGACATCACCTTGGTTCGCCCATCATCTACGTCAACATAGATAGGAGTCGTCTGAAATGACAAGCGGGCAAGATCTTCTACCTGTAGTTTGAGGGAAAAAATGTTTAATTACGAATCCAAGACAACATGAAGGCAATAAACCTGGCCTTGCCCGTATTCTCACTTTCAGGTACTGCAGACATCATTCAGTTCCAACTTCTAGTGTTCTGGAACAGAATTCTACACATTTATGAAAAATTACTAAAATGCTGAAATAACGGTGAAGATTAGACAAACCTTTTTTGTTTGGGTGGCTGAAAACAAAGCTGTTTGCCTATTCTGTACAAATAAGCAGAATTAATTAGCCCACAAGCATTCAGTAAAAGTATAAAAATTCAAATACTAAAAATAGAACTTCTAGTTATATTTAATAAATATAAATATCTTAAAAGGAATAACAAAATAAGAACTTAAAAAGTTAAAAACCATGAATAAACATCAACCAAGCCAGGGTCCCTCTAGACTCAAGTTTGGTCCAGCAGCCAAAACCTAACATGTATATGATTTGGATTTCAGATGCTCATGCATATTTCAAATCTAAACATGTTGAAACTCAAGCCCACAGCTATCAGAAAAAAGTATAGTTCTCAGGCCAACAAAGTAAGGTTGCAAATACCGACACCAGTAAGCTTTAAGATACTGCAATTTAACTGTAAGCAATGGCTGGTGATGAAGTTAACATCAATGTACTCATTAGATGCCATTATTAGTTTTCTTATTCTCTTTAATTTTTAGTTGGAGTGCACAAGAAAGCGTGAAAGGATACTTATGATAACTGAATTCATTTTTAATGGTATTCTCCAAATCAAGATTCAAATATATTTAGGAGCAATAAGGCAAAACGGTAAAGACATGCCCACCTTTGGTAAGATTTTAATAATCTGCTTCATTTCGTCCTCAAAGTTTGCTTCCAATATCCTGTCAGCTTCATCAATCATGAGGCACTGCAAATTCATATAGAATTTAGAGGAAGACAAAAACAATTATATAGTTATAATCAAAAGCATCGTTCCACTGAGTTTTCAGAAACAGCCTAAAAACAAGAGTATCCAATCCAAAATTTTGAAAAGGCTAAGCACCTAACATCAGAAGGAATAAAAATTATCGGCACTAAATGGTTATGCATCATCCAGACAAAGGCTGGGCTTCCTTTTTCAATAATTCCTCCAAAATAATCCAAGACCAAGAAAGTGAAAGTGGCAGTTGCATGGGACTAAGGATTTCACAAAGTGTTGGAGACTGGAAAATATGCAGACAAGTCAGCCGACCAACTTCACAAGCACCCAGAAATACACAACGAAGCATGAATCAACAGGTGGCTTAAAATTATTCAATTTTAATACATGGGTTTCAAACAACTGAACGTTTGATAGAAAAACTGCCCCGAGGGAACATTACAGTATAACATAGACTATTAATTAGCTTAAAAAACGCTTGGATTACTGACAAACAATGTCACTCACAGCATTGCATAGTATTAAAGAGGTGACCATTAACATCTTAGCATTGCTCGTTAGTATCAATAATAATGAGGTAAACTACTTGTTAAATTATCCAAAACTTACCTTCAAGTTCTTATATATGAATCCCTTTGTATTTTGAAGATGATCAAGAAGACGACCAGGAGTTGCCACCAGTAGATTTACCCCTTTAACAATTCGTTCAGATTCTCCTTTTCTAGCTGAACCGCCAATAACCAATGCAAGAGTCTGGGAGTGATACTTGAGGAGTTCTTTTGCTACAGCATGCGTCTATGTCAAGGTAGTGAAGTCAATGGGGAGCAGCAAATTATAGAGTTTACCACTAAAGCAAAATCAAGCACCAGGTACAATAGAACGTCTAACAAAAACTGAGTTTATAGGGCATCTGAGCCGAGAAACTATTTCATTAGTACTTTAGTTAAGATTACAACTGCAGACAACAGGATCTGAAAAGAAATCTCAGCAACTTTATACCTGTATTGCAAGCTCCCTAGTAGGGCATATGACAACAACACCAGTTCCATTTCGTGGAGTGAATTGAGCATGATACAACAGCTCCACAGCTGGTATTAGAAAAGCAAGAGTTTTCCCAGAACCCGTCCTGGCAGCACCAAGAACATCTTTCCCAATCAAGAGGGGCGGGATGGCTCTCGCTTGAATCTGCATAGCCATATATGATGAATATCAATGCCTGCAGATGTCCTTGCCACACAAATTGTAAATGCTTCCACAAGATTCGTTCATTAATTAACACAATTTGTGAAAATGAAAAACTTAACTCCATCACAGAATAGAAAATTCATTTCAAAACAGTAGGAGGGTTGAAGAAAAAGATATCATATTCATCTACACTGAGGAGTTATTGCTTAACATGAGCAGTTATAAACTTATAACGATAGCTTATTTATATTTATATTTATATTTATAATGGGAAGCTTTTAGAAATATGCATGTCCGGAGATATATATATATATATATATAACTCCATTGCCGCTCTCCTCGGATTGCCACGCAATAGGAAAAATAAAATAAGTAAAAAAAAATACCTGAGTCGTATGCTCGAATCCCATATCCTTAATGGCCTTAAAAGTAGGTTCGGACAATCCCAGCGAGTCAAAAGACACATTGCTCATAATTCCAGACCCAACATTCTTTAACTTCCTTTGTTCGCCCTCCTCCTCATTCCCATCGCCGCTCATTTCCCCTACAGTCACTTGTTCACCGCGCTTCATATTTTTATCCTTCTTTTTCTTACGCAACCCAGCAAACTCCTTATCCCCATCATTCTTTTTGGCTTCTTCGCCTTCTTCTTCCCCAAGCTGGTTTGACTCTTGAGGTTCCAATTGCTCCTCACTTGCAGGTTTCCGGGGTCTATTCCTTCTCCTCTTCCTCTTCTTCCCTTCCTCAAGAGAAGCATGACGCTTGTCTTCTTGTTCAGCCATAAGTAATGGTTATAGGGCCCTGCTATCAAGCACTTCAGGTAAAGGCTAACGGTGACCCTTTTATTGTCCAGCTCAATCGAAATGCTTCCCACTAAACCCTAGTTTCTAGGTTTTTCTGATATTTATAGTTAGTTAATTTTTCTTCTTGAGCGGGAAAGCATAGGAGCCGAGCAGGGCCAACCCATCTATGGGGTGGACTGGGCTAAGTTTGACGGTTAGCAACCTCGCTCGAACTGAGCCCAGATGGTGATATACTCTCCTTAATATAAAATAATTTACCTAATTTGAGTAGACAATAGAAGTTAATTAATATGGAAAGTAGTTTCTAAATCACGCTAGTTATTTTTTTAAGGACCATACTTAAATCAAATTATTTATATCAATTTTGTCAGGTTTTCTTTTTTTTTTAATATAGATGAAATCTAATAAACAAACAGAAATAAAAAATGTTATTACTAACCAAGTTCCACGTGAATCAAGTTAATGTCAAGCCTATCTACCAAGTAGAATCCAAGCTCCATATTGAGTACTATTTTCGCAAGATTATTTGTAACTAGGTTTAGGTTCATTGGGATGTGCGAATCTCTACCTGCCAACTACGCTCTAATAAACTTCGAATCTCTAACACCAAACTTCATTGCACGTGTAACTCAATACATCCTTCTCGACATAGTCTCCAGGTATTAAAACAGACTGTAAGTAGAACCACCTTCCTTATACCCATGTCCCAAGCTTACTTTAAACCAGTTAAGCAGCCCTATAGCTCAACATTTAAAGATCCCTCCTGCTGAATTATCATCATGAATCCCAATATAAGTTATCTTGTGAGTCTCATATGCCTCCTCTACAAATTGCTAAGTAGAGAAGATCCGATAATGCACTATCCACAAAAAGTTTATAATGACCTGAGAGGATTGTTGCTAAGTGAGCCTAAGGCATTTCATGACTCCCTTATAAGTTCATATCATGGCACTGCTTATTGTTTCTTCGTATGGAATCAGTTATGGCAACTACACGGATCTTCAAAGAGTTAAGATATGCATTAAGCCCTTCAAAAATCTTTTTATTTCTAAATTTCCACAATAACCAACATGACATGGCAAAAAATTCTACCCATTTAGTGTTATCCACAGAACCAACTAGTTTAAACAAATTTAAAGCACATCATTCCCATAAATCTATATTAAAGAACTATACCATGTACTTGCCATAAATTATGATCTTCCAAAAACTTTTAGTTCTTGAACAATCCCTTAAAACATATAATAAATGTTCCATACCCTCTCCACATACTACACAAGTAACATCTTATGTCATTCCACATTGTACTCTTAATGCATTTGTTAATAACATGTTATGCAATATGACCCATAAATAGGTTTTACAAAGTTGCGAAACTTTTAATTTATATACCTTATTCTAAATTGAAGAAGAAGGAGAGTTATTATTATGAATCAATTTATATGCTGATTTCACTTAATAGCACTCATGAGGCTCAAGTTTTCATCTTACCTCAACTTGCTCATCCTCAAATGTAATATTCTCAATGCCTTTATGCAATAAATTCCGGTTTTTTTTATACCGTTCTAAAATTTGGATCCAGGTCTTGATTTGTTGATCTAAGGCATAAGATCAACACCACATTTATACTTACTTCTAATAACCTTAGCCCAAAGCTCATCTTTCTTCTTTATAAGGCCCTAGCCAGCCTTTAAACATAATGTATGATTTTGCATTTTCATATGACGCAATCCTAGCCTACATTTTCTTTTCTCTTTACAAACTACGTCCCAAACTACAAGATGAGTTTTCTTCTTTTCCGCTGTAGAGCCCTACAAGAAGCTTCTTGCTTTACTTTCAACCTCTTCACATATCGTGGCCAGCAAAATTGCAGTTTGCATAGGATAAACAGGTATGGCATTGATGACTGAGGACACCAAAGTATGTCTACCTGCCAATGCCAAATGATTCGCCTTCTAATTGTTGAGTCTCACTTTTACCTTATCTATAACATATTGATATGTGTCCTTAGTAACTCGTTGATGATGTAAGGGAACCCCTAGATATTTTCCTAAATCCGTTGTTAGAGTAAATCCTAAAAGCTCATTTAACTATTGGACTTAGGTATGATTAACATTTTGAGAGAAGAAAATT
>JBAGKO010000016.1:164590-179630 GCA_037177275.1 Acacia concinna
TGAAGATGTCTTGTTTCCTTGAAATGGAACTGGCATCATGTGCAAGTCTCTTGGCTGCATGTTTGAAGTTAGACTTGTTATCATCTTGAATATTGCTTAGATTTTACAGATAAAGAGGAAATTATTGTTCTTTTTTAACACTGGTGAATATTTTGAAATCATTTTTCATAATGGGGATGAAAAATTTAATTGAGTTTATATTATTATGTGATAAAAGTTCCCCCCTTAGTCTTTATTTGGCTCACTATAAAGCTAAAAGAATTTCCTTGTATAGCTGCTAAGCTTAATGAATGAAAACATCAATCTAATGTTTACTCAAAATAGAAGTCAGGATTCAATTATTCAGGTCCAAAAAGTTAGTCATGTGTGCAATGTTTTTAATACTTATGCAATTTTATAGTTACTATCTTTTAGAGATTTCATTGGACCCTATGTTATGTTATGTGATTTTATGGGGATTATGGTTGTGCCAGAGTTCTCTTGGATACTACATAGTTTGCACAATAGACCAAAGCCTTTGGTGTGGTTAGTTTTGTCTAATTATGTATTTCCCTGCTATTTAAGCAAAAAGAAAATGAAGAAACCATATAGATTTTTAATTCAGATAAGAAAACCCAGTATCCTTTATGGGTTATGTTAATATTTAACTATTGGTTCGATCTTGGATTGTCCAAGCATAAAAAGAAATGGCTTCTAACTTGTTATATTTATTAGAACTGTCTCATACAGTCTTACAAGATTACTTGTGGTAGATCCTTTATTTTCTAGTCCTGTTTTCTATCATTTTCTGTGGTAATGTCTTATTCTCTCTAGTGTCTCTTTCTTCCATAATAAACGTTTCTTTGTGCGTAAAACATAGCATCTTGATTTTTCACATATTCATTGAATTGCTTGCACTTAGCATATATATCAGTACTTTTTTCATAAATGTCAAATTTTAAATCACATGAAGAAAAATCCTCAATCATTGATGTTGGTTACCATAATTTAGAATCTACAAAAACTAGGTTATGATTTTAAGGTTAGTCACTATTATTTTCGTTATAATATTATATCAAGTTCTTCACGGAGGCTGATGGTGCTTTATTCAAAACATAGACATGATAGTTATGTAAATAATGATACACAAATCATTTGTAGAGTGATTTACTCCTGAAATGGATTGATTAGCTTGTTCATTTTTTATTTATCTAAGAAAATATGTTAAGAAATCTATGCATTTTTTGTGGGTTTATAGATATTTGCAATAGGGAATGGAAATGCACACTCGATATGGGAGAAAATAGATGTTGAGATGTTGATTTCTTAACACCTTGCTTCAAATATATGTCCTTGGTTTTTTCCCCCCTTTACATGTTACATTTTAATCCAACTTTGCCATTTGTGCATAGCTTACATTATACTCTTACATTTATCACTTCTTAGCCTTAATGTATGCATAGCTTCTTGTTAGATAATGTATTTGAAGATGATGAATAGCTCACTGTAGGTTGATATTTGTACTTCAAGTTTAATATTGGCTGCCTAAAACTTTTTACAATTAAGTTCTCTTAAACTAAAATCTTCATTGCACTGCTAATGTATTTGTACTATTTTCTGCATATCCCACCTCTTGTGGGTGCTTGCCATATCAAAGCCCCAATTTTAAACTAGAATTTTAATGTAACTTTAAAATGCTGACATGCTTGTTATTGAGACTACAATATTTTTCTTACTTCCAATTCAAAGCTAAAATCAGTAGTACTCATTTTTGTTTGTACATGTCACATTTTAATCGAATTTTGCCACTATAGGACTAAATTACACAATACATGAGAGATATTTTGTGGTAGCTAGTCAACCATTCTAAAAATGCTAAAAGAGATTATGTTCTCAATGTTTTGATAGACCAAACTACCAAACATTAATGATTTACTCAATATTATTAGGGGTTTAAATTCCACATGTAAAGGAATACATGTTATCCTTTTTTGTAAGGTTCAGATTTACTTAATTTGCAAATTTGTAGATTCTATTACCATCTTTTGCATGGATGTGTACATGTATGGCTTTTGTTGCTATATTTTATATGGCCGCTATGACTTTAACCACATGAAATTAGAAATTAACAACAACCATATCTTATTTTACATCACATGTATCTTATTTCATAACAGCAGATGAAAAATTACTTTTTTGAATATTTCTTGAAGACAAGTTTCCAAAGGTTACTTGGAATACAATTTTAACAACATTAAGTCACGAATTAACAGCGCTAGTATCTTATTTTATCACATAATTAGTATCATAATTATGAATATCATATAAACAAACAACTCTTTGCTTGCCCTTTTGATGTACAAGTTCCATTGTTTAGTCATACTATAATTTTAACAATATGAAATTGGTAATTAACAACATCATTATCGTATTTCATATCATCATTCTCTTACTTCACAACATTAGGTAACAAAACAAATTTTCTTTACAGAATGTATCTGTCAAACACATCTTTTAGGTGGTACGCTCTAATTTTAACAACATCAAATTTTGCAATTAACATCATCAATATCTTAATTCAAGTAAAGGAAAAACATATATTATTAATGTTTTTTTAGAAGACAAGTTTCCAAGGGTTACACGATAAATTAACAACAATCTTCTCAATTACATTCACATTTCCCTAACAGCCTAAAACCAAACAATATGTGAGTACCTTTTTTGCACACAAATATCCCTTCCACATAGAAATAACAAAAGAGTTGCTTTAAAAAATGACGACCCTTCATTATATGCCATTTTACATGCCTACCTAGAAAAAAAAAAAAGATGCACTTATCACAATGTCAATTCACTAAATTTGTGAGACAATATTCATTAACTAAAGTCACTTCGCATATGATATTCACAGCAACACAACCTATTTTTACGACTCCATCTTCCCAACTAACAACACCTACCTTACGCATGCATGTGTTGTTAACACAACCTCTTTTTATCAACATTAACTGAGGGCATTTTGGTCTTTTTAACTGATTCAAATATTTCATATTCCTACAGCCATGCTGATATAGGATTTCACCATTTCATAGCACTTAAATGTCTTTTGAGCATTTCAATTGTATTTGTTTAGGATTTTTCTAAATATAATCCTTATTTTTTATATTTATCAAATTTTTCTTAATTTATCCCACAAATCATATTATTTGGTATGAGGGTCTGAAGTTAACCTAAAAATTGAGAGTGCCATAAAAGTGAGATTAAGCAAAATCACCTCTCCTATTACAAATTTAAGAGACAAAAGCATCCCTATTAATAAATAATTTTTGAACTCAACTCTTCTCATCAACGAAGCACCTGGCCTATACTCTTCTAGCGTCTTTGACCCCCATCCTTTAATCTTTCCCAATCTATCAACTCCATCTTCCCTCCCTCCACCCATCATATCCGACCTTCCCCTCTCCCCTCCGTTCCATCCCACTCTGTCATCTCCAGCTTCCCTCTCCCTCCACCCATGATCTCCCACCTTCTTCTATCTCCTCCATTTCATCCCAATTTGCCATGCCCATCTTCCCTTTTCCTTCACCCTTAACTCTATATTTAGACGAAGAGAAAATTATGAGGAAAGAAAATTGAGGAAGAAAACTTTCAAAAATAATAAGTTTTTGTATTATTTATAGAAGTTTTTATATCTAATATTAATTTTCTCCCATTTTCTCCCCACTTTACTCTTCATTCAAACACATAATTAATCTCTGGCCTCCCTCTCTCTCCTCCATGTCAATAAATTTAATAAATAGGTGTTAAAAAATATAATAAAATACTAAAAATGTAAAATGATATTAACTTAATATAAATATAATTTAAATATAAATAGCAGAAATTAAATTTATCTAAATTTATTATTTATCATATTCAATTAAATTTTTTTTATCAAGTTTATATATAAAATCATTAAAATTATCAAAATAAACAAAAATAACACAAATTTAAAAGCAAATTGACATGATTTTGTAAGATAAAGTTTATGGATAACACTAGTTTAAGTAAAAACTTACTCGATTATATAAATTATAAATATAAAAATGTAAACTTGCTCCTTGGCTTCATTATATTTTTTCTTTAGGATTAGAGTACACGTATTTTAAAAAATGCATTAAATATATAAAATTTCCCTTTATATAAAACTTGCTCCTCCTTTAATGCTAACAATACTTTGCTTATAAAAACACTATTTTATTCTAAAGCTAAAACAAAACAAAACAAAAAATTAAATTTTGTAATTTTTTCCTCTGAAACTTACCGCCGGTTTGTTTCACAGGAAAGGACGGAATGAAAATGAAAGGAAAGGAACGGGAAGAGGCTGGAAAAGAATTTCCACGGATGTGTTTGGTTGGAAAAAAATATAAGATAAGAAAATGACTAAAAGAATATTTTAACCTAAATAAAAAATATTATTTAAATATATATGGAATCCACTCACCTTTTTATGTCTCATCTAAAATCACATTAAGGGATTTTTTATCCTTTAACATTTTTTCTCTCCACTTAAAAAAAGGGAGAATTCCAAAAAAGACATTGAAAATAGGGAAAAGACAATTCAATACAGCGAAATCTGAAAATCCCAAACTAGTCTGTTTTGTATTTTTGAGTAATTACGAAAATGCCACTGAATTTTTCACAACACCAGTTTCGTAATTCACAATACAGGTATCCAAATTAACAATACCAGGTACTACGTATTTATACTGTGAGTTGTAAATACATAGTACCTGGTGTTATGAATTACGAAACTCAATTAACAATGCTAGGTACTACGTATTTATACTGTGAGTTGTAAATACGTATAACCTGGTGTTGTGAATTACGAAACTCATGTTGTGAATTACAAAACTGGTGTTGTGAAAAATACAGTGGCATTTTCATAATTATCCAAAAAAAAGTATAAAATTGATTAATTTGTGATTTTCAGATTTCGCTTTACTGAATTGGTTTTTTCCCTATTTCACTTATATTTTCTTAGAATTTTCCTTAAAAAAAAGGTCCCATTATGGGTCTATAAAAACATTTTCCTTAGAAAATAGTCATGCAAAGCCGCGAATAGAAAAAATAACTCATTTTTCTTTCCCCATTCCAAATTTTCTGTGAAACAAACGGGTCGTAATAAAACAAACAAGGAATAGCTACAAGCTAGTAGGCGTCCCGGCAATTTCATTCGTTGGTTTAATCTCTCTTCCGCTTCAACAACAAATTTAAATTAACAGATAACAAATGTATTCTTTTTCTTATCAGTCTATAAAATTGTCCACAAACACCTGTTTGGAAAATTAATTATTCGATGATCCATAAAATGTGGAAAATCTACAAGATACTTTAGAGGATCACAGCTTTCCAGTATGTATGAAAATATATAATGTCAAATTCAGAGACTATGAGACAATTAATTTTTCTAACATGTCTTTATGAGCAGTTTTCTCAAAGACAATTCAGCTACAAAAATTTATTAACAATGCCTTAATATATCTGCGCGGGGCCCAGGCAGCATTTGCATAATTGCATGTCCCACTCCACATCTGACCACACCAAGAGGGATTAGACAGGGAGGAAAATAGGTGGATCAGAGTTGCGATTTTGAAGTTCCGAACAAGCCACTGAATATTTAGGGTATGTTTAACTGTAGCTTAGTAACTTATGATAAGAAATTTTTAAAAATAAGTAATTTATTATAAATTAATTGTGTTTAGATTAGAGATAGAAAAAGTGACTTATTAAAAGTAGAAGAAGTTACTTGTGTTTGGATTGTGGTAGAAAAGTAACTTATAAGAGATAGAAAAAGTGACTTCTTTTTAGAAACCATTTTTTTTTTACTTATCAAAATAAGCTACTTGTTGAAATAAGTAACTTAATTTGATAAGCCCATACTAAACATCAAAATACCATAAGCTCCTTTTATTTTTCAGTCAACGCTGAAAACCGTTGCCCATTCTATGCTCAAACAGACCCTTAGTAAATACCAAATAGATTGATTTGATAAAACACCTACACATGTATAGAGGATCAAACAATATATGGAAAACTGGATCGGACTGGAAACCGGTGAACCGATCCCCTATCCGGTTCGGTTTGCTTTTTTTTAGTGTTGAACCGAACTGGTCTGACCCGGTCTGAACCAAACTGGTGGTGAACCGATTCACCCCCTTTTTTATTAAAAAAATTCTATTTCCTTAAGAATTTTATACTAATAAGTCTAAAATCTTGACTTCCTCACCAGTTTAGCCCCGAGTTAGTTATCCGGTCTGACCTACTTACCCTTAACTCAATGCCTCAACCGGTTCAATGACCAGTTCAATTTTTAATACCTTGGATTAAATGGAAGCATGAGGTGCTTTGTTCCATTAACTTCATCCTCTTACAACAGTGACAACGATGATGTAGCATCAAGCAGTAAGGTTTGGGGGCCACACATGCTTTCGGCTGATAAGTATTTCTTTCAATTTTAATTATAAAGTTCTATTGACTTTTTTAAAATTTTTTTAAAAAAGTAATTATATTAATGTAGCCTTATAATTATTTAAAGGAATATAATGTTCTGGAGAGTGTAGAAAGTAGAGACAAAGGTTTTAGAGCCACAAAACTAGACCTATTTGAGAAGGAGGGAAGTCCTCTAGAGAGCTTTTTAGCCCAAAAAAAAAAAAATTCTTGTAAGACTAGTGTTTATGAACTACTTCATAATAAATGAATTTTTTAAAATAAGTTATTTATTTTAAAAAGCTCATTCCAACTACTTATTTTTTAAAAAAAATCATTTTAGCCACATTTGTAAAAAGAAGCGTAGACTTTGAATATGTCATATTTAAATTAATTTAAAATTAAATCATATTTGAAAATATTTTTAAAAAAGAATAATATTTATTTTTTTGAGAAAATTCACTCCAATTCCTTTTATTTTTTTTAGCCAAAGTCTCAAATTCCCTTCCATAACCACATTTGCAAAAAAAAAAAAAATGTAGATTTTGAATATGTCATATTTAAATTAATTTGATGAAATAACTTGGAACTTAAAAATATAAAAAAAAGCATAAGATCATATATAAATACAAGTGTAGATTTTGGATATATCATATTATATTTATAAAGAAAATTATATTTATATATCTCGTTAGATTCAGTTATTAGGATAAAATATATTCTTTTTATAATATTCTACAAAATTCCTTTTATTTAGGGAGGTTAGATATGTTCTTATTTATTTGGATATATAAAATAAAGGGGATGAAATAAGCAAATTGTGAAATAAAGGAGAATTAGTTGTAACTCTCTTTAAATCTAAAAAGAGAATGAAAAATGGGGCAAAAAGATTGGGATCTTTAGTTGCAATTTTTACCATAAGATTTTTTTTTAAAAAAAGTAACAAAATCGTTCATGTGGTGAACGACTTCCACAAATAATCTCTCTCCTCTCTCCCCTATTTTAAAAGAAATGGTTCTTGAGGTATACTCCATTTGAAATTGTTTTTGTGGTAAACGATTTCAAATGCAGTATACCAGTAAATATTTTTTGGTAAAATTAATCTTTTGGTTCTTATAGTTTTAACTAAATTGTAACTTAGTGCCTATACTTTTACTTGGTGCAACTTAGTCTTTAAAGTTTTGACTCGGTTGTGACTTAATCCCTAAATTTTGACTTGCTGCAAATCAGTCCTTGTAGTTTTGAGCACTTTATAATTTAGTCCCTGACCTTTAGTTTAAAACATAAGGACTAAATTATAAAGTGTCAAAACTACAGGGACTGAGTTACAGCGAATCAAAGTTTAGGGACTGAGTCACAACCGAGTCAAAACTTTAAGAACTGAGTTGTACTGAGTCAAAGTATAAAGACTGAGTCACAATTTAAAGCTTGTTTGGCTGAATCGTTCAGGGGCGTTTTTTGACATTTTTACAGAAAAAAGTAACTTTTGGCAAATGAGGTGTTTGACATAAGTTTATAGAAAAAAGTAACTTATGTCCAAAAGTTACTTATTTTCATAAGTTAAAAAAATGGCTTCTAAAAAAAGAGTCACTTTTTTTACTTTCATAAGTCACTTTTTTTACTTTCAATCCAAATACAAATAACTTCTTCTACTTCCAATAAGTCACTTTTTCTATCTTTTATCCAAACATAATTGACTTATGGTAAGTTACTTATTTTTAAAATTTTTTTATCATAAGTCACTTATAAAAATAAGTTACAACTAAACGGGCCTTTAGTAAAAACTATAATAACCAAAAGATTAATTTTCCTTATTTTTTCATGTGAAGCAGTTTAGTTAAAAAATTTACTGTTTATAGTATATAAATAAAAATGCCGCGGTTTGTTTCACACTGGTGACTGGCCTAATCAAGACATTGTCAAATCAGAAAAAGCATGTTGGGAAGGCGAGCTTTAGAGGAATGATGAGTAGATGATCAACAAGCGGCATTGGTTTTGTTGAAAGAGATCAACAGCAGGTGGTGTCAGCCAGAGCCCATATGAGTATGAATATGATATTGCTGCTTCTCTTTTTCTCACAGAAAAGACAGTAAAGAAAATTGAAAAGCCTGAAAACGAGCAAGACCATTGCAGGAGAGTGTAGTAAGGTTTATGCAGCAATGAGCTGTTGCTATTCCCAATAGACTCAAGGGCCCTTTTCTTCTTTTTGAGGTATGTGCTGCGCTGCCCTTCCTCCTGCATCAAATAATACGACTCAAACAAACTGATGAGAATATTTCGGGTTTTTTGAATGAACACCGACCGGGCCCCATGTTAAAAACAGTCAACAGCCCCAAAAGCTAATGCCCAACTCTCCCTCCCCAAGTCTGCATAAAACAATACAACAAAGGTGAAATAAAGGGACGGCTAGCTGGTGGCTTAGGCCTTGGACCAAATACCAGCTCAAATTCTTAAAACATATCCTTTACATTTTTTTTAAAAAATAACAATAAAGCAACATCCCCTGCTGTTTTACTTTAAATGTATATTTATTTGAATAGTCTTCTATGGCTTTCATGATAAGGGTCTAGCAAAATTTCAAGGGATCATTTTTTATATACAAGATGTGTGCTAAAACACAATAGTTGGAACAAATCTTTCCATTATGAGGCACTAATTATGGAGTTATCATTCTACAGTCAACACGTGATCTTCATATGACAATTTTCCCCTACGCACAAGTGAAGAAAGATATACCGTCTCCAGAATCTGTAAGAGTATAACTGACACGATCAAATCCCAATTAAAGGAACATATCTTATTAATCAAAAGTATCAGTTGCCTATAAGCTGCCGGCCCCGCAAGGGCAATGCAACATGATTCTTGGTCTATGAAGAAGGGAGAGAAGAAATCATCCACGCTTAGCTCAGGGGAAACAGATTGCTGACCTAGGTTTCAAATATAAATTTGTATGAGACCCTTTCACATATTTATTTTAGAACCGTAAAAGATATTTTCAAAAGCTATTTTTAAAAGTTAATCCAAATTTAACTACCATGATTTGGTCCACAAGAAAAGCATACAGTTTAATGTTCACTCAATCATTTTTTCACCATCAGTATTTAGGCAATTGAGTATGAACAGTTAATGCAATAAGCTAGAAGCGTCACATCAATAGCTGAATTTTCTAATTATCAAGCCCGAAGGAATATTAGTTATTGCATGAAAGGAAACAAAAAGTGGAAGAGGCGTGGAAACTATAATATACAAAAGAAGGTGATGCATCATTTGATATTTCAAAAGAAGATGGAATCTGATTGTGAAAATAAACCAACACATAAATACCTAATGATAATCATGATTTGCAGTTTTTTCTAATAATTGGATTACAGACTTAAACTATACATATTTTCATGAACATTTGCAATAGTATGAACAGTTAATGCAATAAACTAGAAGCGTCAACATTTGCCCCCTTCTAACTGACGCCTACATAACAAATAACTAATCACTGTTATAGAAAACATTAAACAGCAATCCTAATTCCTGTATCTCTCCAAATTAAACAAAGGTAAACCTTGAAAATGACACCGAACTTCATTCCCACGGAGGAAGAAGAACTATGTCAACCTAGTGTTAAAAGAAAAACACTGAAAAAGAAGCAAGTGACAAGAACCAGAGGAACCTTAGACTCTAAGCAAATAAACACTGAGTTCAGGGACTCCGTTACAGTCAGGGTTCATCATGTAAAAAGCTTCAGAGTCTCTAGAACCAACGACCCTCTCAAACTTAGATCTCATGTACATGAGTTCGCCATCAGATTCAGAACCAGTTTCATGGTTGCCACCAGGCAGGACCCCAGCACCCATTGAGATTGGCTCCACAGCTTTCAAAATGTCCCACTCTCTGTCTCCACAGTCTCTTTTGGAAGCGAATCCACACTTTTTGCCGTTGCAATAAGTTTTCCACAGAGGTTCTTCCAGTAATCTCAGAGATTTCTTCTCCTCCTCCTCCTTCAATTTGTCGCATTCTAGAGTGATTCGAACCAAGCCAGACGCCATTTCGCGAACCAAGCCACTGATGGGCGTGGCGAGCTGGATTAGGAAGGCAGGTCGCGAGGTGGGGTCCTTCTGGAAGGCGAGATGCACGTGACCTCGTCGATTCCCAAAGAGCGTGCCGACGACACGAGGACCGAGAGCGGAAGATGTGTTGGAACGGTTCTTATGGAAGGCGGTGAGAACAGATCGGAGCCTGGAAAGTGCAAGGGCCTGGAGCTTCCTCCTGGGCAGAGGGTTTTGGTGATGGTTATGGAGGATTTGAGAGATGGAATGGGAGGGAGGGGGGCTTTCGTCATCACCGTCTTCGTTTCCGATGTGCTTGGAGGAGTGGGAGTGTCTCTTGGAGGAGAGGTCTTGAGAGGCAGTGGCCATGTGAGTGTTCATACCAATAGCAGAGAGGGAATGAAAGGAACAGAAGATAACGCGGCCCGGGGGTTCTTTTGGAAAGAGATTGGTGACAGGGAGGGGGGAGGGCGGGGACAAGTGCGTTTGATATTTCGCTTTCGAGTGGGGGCAGGGCAGCCCCTCGCAGTCGCAGGGTCAGGCACTGTGCTGCTTCAACCCATCACTCTTTTTGACTTCTTCGCCTGAAAATGGCCGTGTCACAAGATCTGACGGCAATGCCATTGCATTGAGGATCATTATCATTTATAATTTTTTTTCATCAAAGCAAACAAAAGACAAGCCTCTAGCCATCATCATTTACCTCTCGGGTCAAGGATATGGACCCCCTCATCCCCAATTATTAACTATCAGTGCCAATTTCTCCACAATTCTTTAATTTTTTTCACCAGTCACAATTCTTTCATTTAATAAAATTCAACAAATAAATTTCGTCACATTACCTTAATATCATGGCAAATGTATTTTATGATAATAACATTTCATTCTTTCCATTAAAGTTTGAAAATCAGGTTACCATGTGGATTGTGGGCTGGCCCGCCCCAACCCACATGCTAGCACACCTTAGCCTGCTGAAATTTGGCCAGCCCATTCAAATTCTTTTTTTTTCTTTTCATTTATAATTTTTTATTCTTATTCCCTTTTCTTCATCTACTCATAACTACCTTTTTTTCTTAAATATTTATATTATGTAACCATTTTTTATTTTTACCTTTATTTTTTTAACCACTCATATTATAAAAATATATAGGAAAATCTCAAAAAAAAAGATCATTGAAATGTATAAAAGATGATTTAGTGTTACGAAATCAGAAAATTTCAATTAAGTCAGTCGGTAGGAATTTGAAATTTTTAAATCTTGAAATCTTGTGAAATTACATAAATGCCCATGGATTTTCATAACAATCACAACAAAAGTATCTCAATTTACAACAATAGAGGTATTTAGGTAATATGTATTCAAATTCTGAGTTGTTGTGAATTGAGATACTCTTGTTGTGAATTGAGATACTGTTATTGTAAATTGAGATACTCTTATTGTGAAAATCTAGATACATTTACTTAATTTACGTAAATGCCCTTAAATTTTCACAAGAGTTTCTTAATTCACAACAAGTTAAATAATATGCCTTGCTTGTTTAAACAAACCACAATTTTGTTGGGATACCATATAATCCTGAAGGCTATAACTACTGGGACAATGTTGATGCATGGTCTAGGTAATATGTATTCAATCTCTGAGTTATTGTGAATTGAGATACTCTTGTTGTGAATTGATATATTATTGTTACGAAAATCTGTGAAAATCCAGTGGTATTTACGTAAATAAGTAAAGTTGGAGTTTCTCGATTTCATAGCATTAAATCGTCCTTTATACATTTCGACGGTCTTTTTTTGGGATTTTCCTAAAACATATAAACTTCTCTCTTTCAAATTTAATAATAATAGATTAAGTAAATATAATATGAAAGTAAAAATGTCACATGAAAAATATAAAAAAGTTATTAAACGCAATATTAAAAATAAAAGATGAATATATTTAAATTTATATTGTTGAACAGCCAATATAAGCATACATGCACACAAACATGACAATGTCGGATTCGGGTTTGGGAGTGAAAGTGAAAACGTTGAGTCATTGGTAGAGGTGGGAAAACGGCCGGCCCGTCATGGGCTCGGGCCTAAACGGGCTGGCCCGTTTAGGCTCAACACCCAAAATTCATTACATTTTTAGGCTCGGTCTGATTAGCCACGGGCTCGGGCTAGCCCGTCGGACTTGTATAAAAAATAATAAAAATATTTTTTAAAAGAAATTTACTTCAATGATAAAATTTTAAAATTAAGACAAATATTTTTAAAGTAGTAAATGTTTTATCTTTTTTAATAAATATAATACATAACCTTTTGTTTTAAAATAAAATTATTTAAAAGATAAATACTCAACTTTCTCATTTTTCAATTTATATTATTAATTTTTCTTTTTCTTATAGTTTGCCTAACATTTAGACGTCGTCAAATACAATTAAAAAATTATTCTCTTTGTTATTAAAACTAAGTTAAAATATCAAACATTATCCATGTTTACCTAAAAAAAATAAAGACAACATAATGAAGTTTAAAAACTAATGTTTACAATCAAATAAATAATTAGATAACGACATAAATTATTAAATAAACACTAAACAATATGAATAACATTATGATTTTTATCTTCCCCATACCCATAATTCTCATTATCATCTTATTATGTCAATTTTTTTTAACAAATATAAACGGGGCTAAATGGGCGGCCCGCGGCCCTACAGGGTTGGCTCGTTTAAGTCCGCGAAGTTATAGGGCCAGCCTGTTTTGGCCCGACTTCATTTTTAGACTCTAAATTTTAAGCTCGGCCTGTGATGGGCTCGGGCTTAAAAGGGCCGGCTCGACGAGCTCGGCCCGAATTCCCGACTCTAGTAATTGGGAACTACCATTATAAATTATTTGGTCACAATATAACGAGTAATAAAAGAGATGAGTGCAACAATCAACTTTCATCTCTGATCTTTCTGCATATTGCTTGTACATTTATGTTTTTACAGTAGAATAATACATCAATCATGGATAACAGTTACATTCTAAAATAAGAACTAAAAAAGTTAATAGTGTTATGAAAAAAAAGAAACTTAAGATAAAAAATAAGATATTAGAGAAGATAAGAGGGAAAGTAGTAGAGGAATTTTCATTCACAACTCGTGTGTTACAAAGTTTGCCTAAACTCCTATTTATAATTAAACATATACTTGGGGACCAACCAAACTTGGAGATCAAATTTTGTTGACTTGGAGACTAAGGGTAATTGCTTGTGGAGGAAGTAGGAGGGGAAACTTGGAGGGTAAGGATAATCTTGTGGAGCCAACCTTAGTGTGTAAGAATATTTAGATGTTGACTAGGATATAAAACATAAGACATCCACATAAATAATATTTATAACACTCCCCCTTAGATGTTCATTATGAATTACCTCATTATAAACTTGAACTAGGAAAAACCTAAAGGAATAAAACCCTAGTCAAAGCAAAAATACATAATTTATTGATACACTGTCAGGTGTTGTCTCATTAAAAACCTTTCTAGAAAAACTTAGTGGGACAAAATCTTGATAAGGGAAAAAGAGTACAGAGTGTATTGAGTCGCTCTCTTGACAACATCAATTGAGATCTTTGAGTCTCTAAAGACCAATTGCATGGACAAGCTTTTCTAATATTATTTCATATCATGAAACAATTGCACCTCCATACGTAAACAAATATCCAATTAGTGATTTACCATATGGTTCAGACAAAAATTAAAAATATGTATAACCAATAAATTCATGCTTGGAAACATTTGAGTAGAATAACCCCATATCCATAACGTCATTGAAGTAACGAAGAATGTGCTTCATTCCTTTTCAATGTCTTCGTGTTGATGAAGAACTAAATCTTACTAATAAGCTAACAACACGTGATATATTAGAACATGTGTAATTAGCAAGATACAGTAGTGCTCCAATAGCACAAAGGTATGGTACTTCTTGAACATGTAATTCTTCATCACCTTCTTTGCTAATTACTCGAGGTCTGAACGTGCCTTTATCCACTTTCAAAGACCTCACAACCATTGGGATATAATGAAGGTAATTTATCCATAACAATTCTCTAAGACTTTCTTTATGTATATTTCTTGTGCTCAATCTCTAATCAAGACATAATCTTGGGTCTTCCCAAATCCTTCATTTCAAAGTCTTTATTTGGATAATTAATTGTCTTTTGAAACTCTTTGGGAGTTTTAAATATGTTGATATCATCAACATAAATAGTAATGATAACAAACTCGCTTAGCTTACAAATCTTTTTATAAAAATGCATGGGTATATTATATAATAGTTGTATCCTTCTTGCAACATATATTCACTGAGATGATTATGTCATATGTGCCCTAATTGCTTCAGGCTATACAGGGACTAATTTAACTTAATTGAGAATTGTTTTTGAGAACTTGAATTAGATGCTTCTAGCATTTTAAGTCCTTAGAGGACTTTTGCTTCTGGCACCTTAAATCTTTTAGTGATACGTGTTTCTAGCACCTTAAGTCTTTCGAGGACTTGTGCTTCTGGTACCTCGGGTCATTTAAGG
>JBAGKO010000016.1:214017-226691 GCA_037177275.1 Acacia concinna
AAATATCATCACAAAGAAACTTTTGCCAAGGCAAGTGAAGAATTACATAAAGGAGATAAAATAATCATATTTTTACCCATAAATCAACAAAATGCACAGTGTAAAACATATAATCCATAAACTATAAATACCATGCAAATTGAGGGTAAATGTGTGCAATTTGGTCATAAAACACCCAAGAAAACCATATAAATATCATATCTTATCACCCTTCAACAAAAGCTATTGGGGAATCCATGTAAGCATGCCAATAGAAGGCAGTGGCAATAAAAAGGAACTTTACGAACTCCATATGGTTTTAAGGTATGAGCTGGCAGTCAGAGCCACTAGAAGGTTTCCTAACAAAAGAGACACCAAAACCTCTAGAGTCCCATCCTTCATATTTGACTAGATCATTCCACCAACCATGTATAAGATGTGGAAATTTTAGAGAATGACTCGCATTGAACCATTTGATTTCATAAAAGCCCTCCTCTTCATCATTAAGGATATAATGATTATTATCAGCAAAGGTAGAAAGGACCTTCCCCAGAAGTTTGAGACAGTCAGTAATGAGATAATCCATTTCAGGGGTATAGTCTGCCAGCCTACTGATCAATCGACGACGCTTGGTAGGAGAGTTCCCTACAGCATGCAGCAGGAGGTTAGGAGACACAGATGGATAAGATGGAAAATCTAAGTGCGTTGAAGGCAATGGTGAGAAGTTGTGAGGATTGTGGCTGGTATCCGAATCTGAATCATTCAGTGAGGAGCCATCAGGAGAAACTTGAGAAAATTTTGAATTTGGTTCAAAAATAGTATTGGAAGGGTCTAAATTCAGGAATGCTTTTACATGGAGACTCCTAAAATTGCTCCCATATTGATCAAGGATCAGCTTGTGATCCACAGAATTTTCCAAATCCTGATTGGGAGAAGGTACTGGCTGATCTACTGGTTGATTGGGTAAAGGATGTTTATCTACCGATGAATTAATATCAACCATGATAGTATTAATCCATGAGTTAGATGAGCTACCTTCATTGATGAGGGAAGCAGAGTCATTAGAATCATTCAGAGCCAAATTCACATTAACAGAAGGAGGCTCATTTTCATCATTATGATTTTAAACTGAAATATTCATAGGATCATCAAAGGGAGAAGACACAAAGATATCATGATGATTTATATTTGCTCCTGCTATGGCAAAGTCTGAATCCTTATTAGAAGAGAGATGAATGAAACCATTAGTGTGATGAACATTATTGAGGATCACATCCTGGGGAGAGGTTTCATACACTCTATATCCATTACGATGAAATAACAGAAATCTCATCCTTGTAGATCCTCTAGCATGATGATGTCTGATCAAGTCTCTCCAGTTCATCTCATTCTGATATGGTTGAAAATTGCAGAGAAAATGACTTCCAAATCTTCAAAACATCCTTTCCTTCATTGCATTATATCCATGAAGAACCTTAAAGGGATCCTTGTTGCAATCAAAAGTAGAATGACCAATTCTCTAACATAGGCCACAAACTCGAAATATCCTCTCATATTTGCATTCTACCCAAACTATTGAGCCATCATTGAGAGTGACTCTGATATTTTGAATGAGAGGCAATGCAGGATCAATTAGTACTCGAGTGCTAATGAAATGCAGATCCTTGGTGAACTAAGCCGCATTATCATCCATGTGAGTAGTTCCAACTACATTACCAAGGTTTTCAGTTGTATCTTCTTATTGGTATTCCTGAGGTAAACCCCAGAACTGAACCCATGTAGGGAAGGCCAATAATCGCATATGATTTAAAACCATATTCGGCATCCAATGGTCTACTATTAGAACCAAATTATCAATGGACCAGGGACCAAAGTCAATGATGAAATCTCTATCCAGAAGATTGTCAAACTTGAGAACATAGAAGTGTCCTATTTGACCTTCAATGGTAACCGAATCACGAAGAAGCCATAAGGATCTAAGTCTTCTGGATAGGTGCTCAATGGTGAAATCATGATCATCTACAAGCATTGCAATGGCATGAGATGAGAAATACGAGCGACGATAAGCCAAGAGTTGGGGGTCAATTCTTAGTGAAGGCGTAAAGGCATAAGGTCAAGTTGGTTGAGTATAGAGAGACATGATTGATAGGAAAGGGGGGAAATGGATTGTTTTGATCGACCAACAAAGAGGTAGAAAGTTCAAGAATGCAGCAAGGAGGATGGAAGAAGGTTGATAGAAAAAGAGATGTCATTTACAGAGATTTGCAAACATTGAGAATGAAGTGGAAGAGAGGAATGCAATAAATAGGGAACAGGAAACATAAGGATACTAGACTAAGCGAGGAGGAAAATGAAGAGACTCCACGAACATAGAAAGGGAACTACCAGAATCTAAATTGCTGGAACAATATTTAAAATATACAAACTAGAAAATCAAATAACGAGGAAAGTAATAATTATTGACAAGAAGCATTACCCTAGCGAACTTAGATTGGAGAACATGAATCGTTAACCCAATAAGCAACAGAGACATAAAATAACGGGCACAGAAAAATTAAGGATTGTTAGGCCTTTTAAAGATTTAGGCTCAAACATAAAATAAGCCTTTATATAGGCTTAGGCTTTGGATCTCTATTTCTACTGCAGTCTCAAGCTTATTTAACTAAAACCTACCTCAATCTAACCTATTTCCTTATTTAAAAACGGCATTATACTTTTGACACATTTATTATTTTTAACTAATATTAACAGTTAGTTTATTTTACGCAAAAGAGAAATTTGTCTATAAAAGAATACAAGAAATTTTAATTTTTCTTATTTTTGTAACTACATATTCATAAATATGTAAGGGAAATTTGATTGAGATGAGACTTGATAGAAATGCCTGAAGTTTGATGAAATAATTCAGTCAAGGTGTGAGTACACAAAACGCAAACTTTGAATTTCACTGCGCGTCGTCAAGGCGTTGGCATCTTTTTCGTTTTATTTTTATTCTGCGGTTGTCAAGATGATGAGCCCTTCATTCTTCCACCCTTCTTCTCAACCTCAACCCAAAGTAAGAATAAGTTAAAGAAAACTCTCCAAAGGACAGGTAAGAAAACCATTTTGATTATGTACAAATCATGAGATATATATACATCAGGCTAAGGAATGGTTAAACCATAATTACCGTGAAACCCAGAATTAGCTTCCTGTTTGTATGTAGAGCAAGAGATCTGTATGACCAAGTGGGGTTTCTTCATGAACATATTCACATAATCTGTTTGACAAAATGAAGAGCTGAAAGAAAGAGGTTACTACAGCAGAAGATAAGGCTATATGTAGCGTTGGGAGAGAGGATATAATATGGCAAAAATCTACATTAAGATGCAACTCAGGCCTCGTAAGGGGTTTCTTTCTCACAAAACGAAGCGCTGAAAGAAGGAGCCACAACCACAGAAGAATAAACCTTAGAACTACCAAATGAGACCCCACAGAACCCGGAAGAAGAAGAAGAACCTTCTTCAGAACTAGTGGAACAGCAGACTATAGTTTCTTCAACAAGTGTCTCGAATCCTTCTCTCGTAATGGTACTGATCTGGTCCTTCCAAGGCAAGGCTGTGGAAGAAGGAACTGCATGATGGTTTTTCATGATTGCATGCTTTAGAATCTGGTGGGCCATTGGATTCTTACGCAGAAAGCTGCAAATTTCCCTGCGTGTATTGGCGATCATCCCTGAAGGACCCTCGAAGTTTGTCTTGGCATTTCTTCCTCTTAGAAGCCTAGCAGCACTGTCATAAGCCATAGCAGCATCTTCTGCTCTGTCAAAAGTTCCCAGCCAAAGCCTCAGCTTCTGTGAGGAGTCCTTGATCTCAGCGACCCACCTCCCTGAAGGCCTTTGTCTTACCCCAAGGTACTTTCTTTCATTTACCCTCTTGTCTTCTTTTTTTGGAACCTTCATTATCCTCATCTCTGTGCTCACATGGGGCTTATTACCTGATTCACGGGGCATTAAAGATTGGCCTTTGTTTGGGTTTTGATGAGACGTAAGTGGGCATTCTGATGAGATCTCTAGGTTTTCCATGAGAGGAGGAGCAAGGGTATGTTTTTTTAGCATAGAAGAAATATGAACTAGATGATGATAAAGCTGATAACAAAAGCCATTTGATTGTAACAATGAGAGATTGATGATGAAGTAATAGCATCTTGCTTGTCAGATTTGGGTTCTTTCCATTATATTCTTTTAATTTAGCACTATTATTTATTCATAGAATTTTTAAAAATGAATCAGAGGGAAGATGATTAGAATCTTATCGGATAGAAAATTTCCAAAAAGACCTTTGCTTTAGATTTGGAAAGTTCAATATAGACCCAGAGCCGTTGTTAAATACTGCTGCTGCTAGTGTGATTTACCACTGATTGAGTTGAAGACCAACATTACGGTGACAAAATTGCAGATTAAACTACTGTAACATGTAAGTTCAACTATTATATAGGGTTAAGGATAATATTTGCTGTGGAAGTTTAAAAAATAGGGTAATTTTGTTCTTACCATTATCTTGATTAATTTTGATAATAGTTGACTAAATATATTAAATTGACTGTCCACACATCATCCCAGTTATTTTTTTTTATTAAAGTGTAAATTTGTCTCAAAAATCTATATGTTATCTATTTCTTTTTTAAAAGTTAGATTTAAAATTATCAAAATAAATTTGTATCTTAACAAAAATAACAAAGATTACACATGGATTTCCAGCTTAATGCATTTTCTCAACTAACGATTAAAATTATCTAAGATAACGGTAAAGGCAAAATTAGTGCCCCAAAAAACTTCTATGACAAAAATTGCCCTATCGGTGAAAACTTTCAGAATAAAATTACTCTTTAACTCTATTATATATGGATGATTTGGAGATCGTTACAATACTTTTCACCAACTTAATAGTTTCAATAACAACATGACCAAGAAGAAGTATTTTTTCTCAGTGCTTTTTCAGAAACGGGAAAATTAGGGATTGCTAATTTGCCATGTGAAAAATCATGATCATCCAAAAGTATAACTCGATAGTTTAATGAAATTGTATAAACTGATTTGTTTCTTTACCCTCCTGATCCCATGATGTGTTCATCTATGCATAAACAAATTGTTTTTAAATTTTTAATCTTTTCTTTCAAAGATGTGCAACACTATTTTCAAAATTGATGATTGAAATGCTAAAACTAGAAACAAAATCTGAAGGGAGTATTTCATTTGATGACCAAGTAAGTAAATTAATGTTAGTCAAACCTTAAAACATTCTGAAATTTCAGTCAAAGCCCAAGGACCAAAATAAAAATAAGTTTTTCAGATAAAAAGACAATAATGCCCTTTATCTGATAAACAAGTAAAATCCTCCTATGAACAAATGTACAACTCTTCGTGAACAAGTATAATTTTTCTATGAATAACACATTAATTTATTTCCAGTTATTAAAATTACATACTTGTTCATAGGAAGATTCACTTGTTCACGAAGAATTTTACATTTGTTTATAGGAGGATTTCACTTGTTTATGAGATAAAGGGCATTACAGTCTTTTTACCTAAAAAACTTATTTTCAGTTTGATTTTTAGACTTTGACTGAAATTTCAAAATATTTTAGAATTTGACTGACATTAATTTGCTTACTTAATCCTCAAATGAAATTCTCTCAAATCTGAATCCTCCTATTTTGGTCTAAACAACCAAAAAATTTAGTTCTCCCATGACATGAAACGAAACATTTTGAAATATGCTTAGATTGAAGAAAGAGAATGCCTAAGTAAGATTTTTTCTCAGGAAATCAAAATCAAAATCATTGCTTCTTTTGTTTTTCTTTTATTCCATTCTTATTAATCCAAACATGCCATAGAGTAACAGAAGAATAGGCGGCCTGTCAGCTAGCACGCATATACATTGACTTCATGTGCACGCGCGCACTTGTTATGTACTTAGTAAAGATTTTGATATGGTTGGCTCATTGATTAGCGATGGAAAGTGCATATATAGAAGAAATATACAGTAGTTTACATGTGTACATATATCATTAAGGGAAAATTATATAAAAGTCCTGAGTAAGGAAATATGCGCAAAGAAGTCCCGAGATAAGAAAATATGGAGAATTTCATTTGAGGATCAAGTAAGGGAATTAATGTTAGTCAAACCCTAAAATATTCTGAAATTTCAATCAAAGCCCAAGGACCAAAATGAAAATAAGTTTTTCAGGTAAAAAGACAATAATGATCTTTATCTCATGAACAAGTGAAATCCTCCTATAAACAAATATGTAACTCTTTGTGAACAAGTATAATCCTCATATGAACAACACATTAATTTATTTTCAGTTGTCCAAATTACTCACTTATTCACGAAGAGTTACATACTTGTTCATAAGATGATTTTACTTATTCATGAGATAAAGGGCATTATAGTCTTTTTACTTGAAAAAATTATTTTCATTTTGGTGATTGGGCTTTGACTAAAATTTCAGAATGTTTTGGGGTTTAACTGACATTAATTCCCATTCTTGGTCCTCAAATGAAATTCTCCCAAAAAAATACTACTGTCAAGTCCCCCTATTAACAATTCCAGAGTTTTTAATGGCACCCCTGAGGGTTGGGGTTATCATTAACAACTCAATGGGATTTAACAATAATTTTTTTTTATCTAAGAACCTTTTTTACGTATATTCCCTTACTCGGGACCTCTATATAATTTTTCCTATAATTAAAGAAAAAAGCAGGGCAAGATGGTACTTTTGCAACAAATAGAAGAAGGTGATGATCAGATCGATCAGCCATGGTTCAAGTAGTTGAAGATGAGTCCAAAGGGAATAAACTGCTTTTATTGTGATTAATATATTTGAAAACCCAGTCCTTTCGCTTAGCTATGTACAAATTTTAAGGCATAATTCCAACAGCCAGCAAACAAAACTCACACCTCAAAAGCCTGAAAACAAACAGAACCCACATGTTTCTCTTAACTTCATATCCATATTTAAAAAATGTAATGAAAACATAATCGTGGGTAAGATTTGTCATGTAATGAGTGTCTCTGTTTAGTTCCTCAGGCTCAAAGTATCCTCTTTCCTCTTCTCCTTTAGTTTCGTTGAAAATACCGTTCAATTCTGGTCCACCGCAAATTCTTCAGAAGAATCATATGTTTTGGTGAAGCACAAGGTGGTAGTCCCCCAAGAGTAAAGGGGTCACACAAGAGGTAACTGAGATCCGAACTCTCAAACGCTTGTTTCAATGACGAGGGCTCCTACTGCTCATGTCATCTTGGATTGGTTATTCCAGGTTTCTTTTTCAACGTACCCGTGTTAATTATAAAGGTCAGCTAATTTTTTTTTAGAAAAGTTAAGGAAACAAAATAAGTTATTTAATCATATTATTTACTATATTTTATTGTATTATATATTAATTCATATATCAAATAAAATAATTTTAAAAAATGATAAATTTTAATGTTTTAAACTAATGTGATTAGTTTTATTAGCATTCTTTAAAAAAACTCAACTAACATTTATAATTAGGACCGGAGAGAATATTATTCATTCTGCCATGTTTTTGTTAAGAGATCCTCTTCATCATAAGTGAAAATTTTAAGACTTAATTGCTTC
This sequence comes from Acacia concinna, assembly GCA_037177275.1. Taxonomy (NCBI): domain Eukaryota; kingdom Viridiplantae; phylum Streptophyta; class Magnoliopsida; order Fabales; family Fabaceae; genus Acacia; species Acacia concinna. The sequence goes on from JBAGKO010000016.1 coordinate 221,620, forward strand.
CAAGAAATATATTAGTGCATTAACTAACAAAGATATTGAAACAAGCAATCTTAGTGTTTATGTGTATTTTGCAATGTTGCATCAAGTTTTTTTTTAATTTTTTTATAGGGACGTGTTTTAGAACAAAGCTGCATATATATTTGAATATTTCATCTTCAAAGAGATAAAGTTTTGATATGGTCTTTTAAAACTTATTTTTAATGAATTAAAAAAAAGAAGAAGAAATGCTATGTTCCTTTTTTTTTTCCCTTGGGTAAAGAGTTGCTATGTTCTCTGGTAACCAATTTTTATGCAAAATTCAGTGTCAAATTTAACAACTTATTGATTTGGATGTTATATATTGATCTAAAAACTTGTAACTCGCATTTAGATTTGACATTAAACAAATACGCTGTTAAGTATGATGCTAAGCTTTATACGGGAATCTCATAATAAAGATCGAGAGGATTTCATGGTGACAAATGATTGAATAATTTAATTGTAAAAAAATATTATATATAGAAGACTTAAGTTAAAAGTTGAAGTATCTTTAGCAGGGATCAAAATATTTTTTTTGGTAAGGTTTGTTTTTTCATGGTGCGTCATGCTTGATAAGTTGGGTATAAGTGGGGTATGGGGAAGAGAGAAGATGGCATGTAGAGGGTGATGAAGGCTTGATTACATAAAAACATAGAAGATAAAGAAATGAATGGAGACGCCAGAAAGGATGGCCACTGGGACAAAATATTAGGGTTGGTATTAGGCTTCAATCTCAACCTACCCTTACTCTTGGCTTCCTTTTTTTTTAAAAATGAATGGAGAATTTTATATAAATACCATTTTAATTTCAAAATTATAAATCAGTTTTATTATTCATAAAAGTAATGGAATTATCCAAACTTGTAATGTAATTGACAACTTAATTTTATAGAAAATCACTAATTTAAGATTTTGAAATTGAAAAGGTATTTAAATGAAATCCTCTTTAAAAAGAATTTGAAAATTGAAAAATCCTTGATTAGGTTTGTTGTCTAGAGTTTGTAAAGTAATTATAAAACTTGATAAGAAATTTCATCTTATTTGAGATTTTGCAATTTTTAAGTTATTCTCAAAAAAAACAGAGAGAACAGTAGTGTTACTTGTTGAGCTGGACTTGGTGAGAAAATTGTATTAGTATTCAAATAGGCCTGTTGGGCTGAGCCCAAATATATTTTTAATATGCATCCTAGGAACATCCAAAGTTGTGGGATAAGGTAATATTTAGTCTCTATATATAAAATCCTTTCAACTAAATCATAAAATTTTAAAAAATAATTAAAGTTGGTTAAAAATAACAAAGATGTGTGTTGGAAAAAAAAAACAAAGATATAAGAAATATAATTATTTTTCTAATAGTTCCCCTATTTATGAATGATAGAAAAGAGTAACAATAGGGAAAAAAAAAGAGAGAAGAAAGATAATGTATGGTAAAGAAATAAAAGAAAATCTTATATAAAGACGGTTGAAATACCCCAATTTTAATTTGGATTGTTAAATTTAAGAAATTATAAATTAGGTTATACGACACAATTATGAATTTAAAAATTTGGCCAAATTACCTCTTTATCCTTTAGTTATTAAAACATAAAATTAGAGATTAAACTATATTGTTTATACACTAAGTAAGAACCCTAATAATATAAAATTCACTGGAGGTCACAACATAGTTAGAAAATCAGTAAAGAATGTCACAGTAAGTCTGTTATAAAGTTAAATCTTCATTCTTTAATTAATTTGTGTTAATACATGTAATTCTAACATAGAAAAAGAAATATAACTCATAATTACATTTAGTATTCAATCATTGAGTCATCAAAATTGCGAAGATTCATAAGAAAATTCATCTTCTTTATAAAACTGAGCAAGTTGATCTCAACCCACAACCCTTAGATTCCTTCTTCTAAAATACCTAAAATTGGTGGAGGCAAAATATTTCCAAATGGATGAATATAATTCAGAAAAAAAATGTAACGCCTATAGAAATATGTTTATATGAGATTTCACTTTTGATCTCTTTGACAACTTGTATGATCCATAAACTATTAATTGGTCTTCTGCTCTGTCTACTGTTCTTAGTTAAATTTCATAGATGTCAAACGATTTATCTTCTAAACCCTTTCCTCTTTATTTTACACATGAGCCATGTGTATAATTGAAAAATAGCTAAATTGGAGTATATCCTAAATTGGGTCATTGACTGAATTTAAAATTTGTTAAATTTACCAACCTAATATAGAATTTGGGAAATTCAAGCATCTTTATATAAGATTTTTTAAAGAAATAATGTGAAAGAATATAAGCAAAATGGGTAAAAGTATATTTATTATTGATATAAAGTTAAATGCATCTTATAAAAAGAAACAAGCCCCATTTACCTAAAAGTTAATTTACTTTTAAAGCCTTCATTTGTACCCAACCAAAAATGAAAAAAAGGGTACAGTAGTTACATGAAACATAGAGTTTTGTAGAAAAAAGAAAAGGAAATGAAACTATAGGTAGGCAAGGTGGGGAAGAGAGATGAGTGGTGGGAAAGGAATGTAATGGATGCGGGGTGCGCCAATGTGGAGAGGTTTTTAGGTCCATTTTGCATGACCCTAACTCTAACTCTAACTCTGATTTTGGCCACACATCTCCCATCGCCACTCTGGCCTCAGCTTCAGGAATCAGGACTCTCCTCCCCTCTCCTACTTCCACTCTCCACTCGTTGGCAATGGCGGCGATGGCGAAGCTGACCATGGACATGCCCACTCCTCGCACACTTGTTCCTTCTACTCCCTCTGCCCATCATCGCCCCTCTCTTTCCATTTCCCTCCCCACCTCCACCACCATCTCTCTCTTGTCTCTCTTCCCTCTTCCATCTCACGCCAAGTCTCTCTCCCTCTCCAAGGATCAGATCGTCTCTTCTCTCACCCAGGTACTTCACTCCCCTTCCCTCTCTTTCATTTTACTACTATCCCCTCGCTCACCTCGTCGTTTTTTCTCTCAACTTTCAGCTGGAGCAGACCATCGATCAGGTTCAGGAGGCGGCTTCCGGCTTCTTCGATACTACCCACTATCTTCTTCAAGCTCTCACCGACGCTTTCCAGCCTGCCCTCCACACCGCCTTCCCTGTTGTGCGCCAGGCCGCCCAGGAGGCTTTGCAATTTGCTTCCCCGGCCATCTCCGAGGCTTCCAAAAAGGTTCAACAGGCCCTTCAGAGCTCCGGTCTTGATACTCAGCCCGTTCTCACTGCCGCCAAGGTTTCCTTCCCTCCTCCCTTTGCCCTTTTCTATCTACGGAAAAAATAGAGTTACTTAATTAGTTCATTCCCGACTGCAACTGTTGACTTTGATATGTATGGAAAATTGGAAATGGCCGGTGATAAACCAATTTCTTGCCTTAGGACTTAGAACCGCTAGTATGCGTTTGAATGGATTGGACCTTGTTTAGAGTGATTTCATTGTTTTTTCCCATATAATATGATTTCAGACCGTAGCGGATGCTGCACAGCAAACAGGCAAGGTCATTGAAGACGCTAAGCCAATAGCTTCAACAACGGTCGAAACTATATCTTCTGCAGATCCTACTGTAATAGCTGGAACGGCTGGAGCAATATTCCTTGTTTATCTCCTCCTACCTCCTGTATGGACTCTCCTCTCTTATAACCTTCGTGGTTACAAAGGTAGTGTCTTCATGTCAATAAACATTTCATTCTAGCTTGTTAATCTCTAGGAGAAACGTATGTTAAATAGCATTTCTGTTCTGGGGCTAATATTAATGCTTCTGCGTACTATGCAGGTGATCTTACTCCTGCTCAAACCCTCGATCTTCTATGTACTCAGAACTACATTATGGTTGATATTAGGTCAGAGAAGGACAAGAACAAGGCCGGTATTCCTCGCCTTCCCTCTAGCACCAAAAGCAAGATGATTGCCATACCGTAAGTGATGCAATACAATAAATTACCACGTATATATGAGCTTATTCATTTATTTATGGTTGCCCCTAGGCCTCCAAAGGGAATGTAGTGAATGAACTAACAGATACAGCTAGTATCACTTAATGGCTGCCTAAAATTCAGATTAGAAGAACTACCAAGTAAGCTGAGAGGCCTGGTGAGAAATGCCAAGAAAGTAGAAGCCGAAATAGCAGCTTTGAAGATTTCATATCTGAAGAAAGTGAACAAAGGCACCAATATCGTGATCATGGACTCGTGAGTTTCTATATATATAATAATACTTAGGCTGAGGGGGAAAAGAGTTTGGTTGGAATAAATGAATGAATGAATGTTTTGTGTGCAATGAACATGCAACAGGTACACGGAGTCGGCAAAAATAGTGTCAAGAACGCTGACGGAGCTGGGGTACAAGGAGTGCTATATTGTGGCAGATGGGTTTTCGGGGAGCAGAGGGTGGTTACAGAGTAGATTAGGAACAGATTCATACAGTGTTTCGTTTGCAGAGGTGCTGTCACCTTCCAGAGTGATCCCCGCCGCTGTGAGCCGCTTTGGGACGACCAGCGGAAAACTCCTCCCTGGGGCTGACTGACGAGTGAAGAGTGACATGCATAATCCACGCTAGCTCCTCCTCTAAATTATTTTTCTCAATATATTTCATTATTCTTTTTCCAACCCCCATCCTCTGTTTTCCTGTGCAATACTTCCGAGGACCCAGTGCCAGTGGCAGTGGCAGTGGGTGAGGTGCATGGTGCATGGTGCATGGTGCATGGTGCATGGTGAGCTTTTCTTGGTGAACCTCCCCAACCTCGCGACATTCCCTGGAAAATATGATATTTAAAAATACATATAAATATTTAAAAATGTGGGCTTCAATCGATACAAATAAATGTAGAGAAGATCGCTCGTCTGTGCGGCTAATATTTTAGTTTTTCATGTGAGCTATTGGAATTACTTCGGCCTTGTTTGGCATACAAAATGGTTTCCTCTTACCCTTAATCTAATATTATGATGTACTCCCTCCGGTCCTATTTTTAAACCCAATTGACCTTTTTGGAGAATCATAGAAAAATCTTTAAAAAGTTAATTATATTATTTAATCATATCATATATCATATTT
>JBAGKO010000016.1:233795-253474 GCA_037177275.1 Acacia concinna
GATAGCTTGAGTGGCCTCCAATGGGAGAGTCATGGAATTCTCGCAATAGAATTGGAATCTGAGTTGAATTTTTGGGTAACACCAACTTACCATGAAAGAACAAGCGCCCACCTTTCACTGCATATCCAGGAGCTGCATATTGGCCCGAGAGAAGAGCTTGAATGATGGAAGAGAGCGTGAAATCCTGTAGCACCTCCTGATCCCAGCATAAAAGACCATGGGATTGTTGCATGGAAATTGCTTGAAGCTCTACTGATTCTCCATGATGGGACAAGGCATCAGCAGCTGAATTTGTGGACTCAGCCTTATATTGCATCTGAAAAGTGTAACCCATAAGCTTGTTAACCCAACTTTGTTGTGAGTCATCCAAGATCCTTTGTTCAAGTAGAAACTTGAGGGCTTTCTGGTCAGTTCGAGTAATGAAAGGCCTGCCCATCAGATAATAATGCCACTTGCGGAATGCATATACAATGGCCATGAGCTCCCCTTTCATAAACTGAACATTGGCGCCGCCTTGAAGATAAAGAATGGCTATAATAAGCTAAAGGATGACCGTCCTGCATCAAAACAGCCCCCAAACCTGAACCTAAAGCATCAGTCTCGATGATGAAAGGCTTAGAAAAATCAGGAAGGTTTAGAACTAGAGTTGTGGACATGGCATGTTTCAATTTATCAAAGGTATATTGAGCTTCGTCACTCCAACTAAAAGCATTCTTTCTGAGTAGAGTAGTAAGAGGGGCAGCAATAAGGCCATAATGTTGGACAAAGCATTGGTAGTACCTTGTCAACCCAAGGAACCCACGAAGAGTCTTGATATCCTTAGGTATCGGCTAGGACAACATGCTCTGTATTTTGTTGGGACCTGCTCGTACTCTTGAAGCAGAGATGATGTGCCCCAGATACTCAAGTTGAGTTTATGCAAATACGCACTTCTTGGTATTGATAACCAATGCATGTTGCTGCAAAATCAGCAAAGTCGCTCTCAAATGAGATAAGTGAGACGTGGGGCTGTCACTGTAGACCAAGATATTGTCAAAGAAAACCAAAATGAACTTCTGCAGATAAGGTCTAAAGATGTCATTCATTAATGACTGGAATGTCGATGGTGCATTTTTTAGGCCAAATGGCATGACCAGGAACTCATAATGGCCATCATGAGTGCGAAATGCAGTCTTGTGTTCCTCCCCTTCCTTCATTCATATCTGATGGTAACCAAATTTAAGATCGAGTTTTGAGAAAATTTGAGCTCCCCCCAATTCATCCAGTAGTTCCTTAATGGCTGGTATTGGAAATTTGTCCTAGATTGTCAAATTATTCAAAGCCCTATAATCCACACAGAAACGCCAACTACCATCTTTCTTCTTGACTAAGATGACTGGACTAGAGAATGGACTCTTACTGGGTTGAATAATGCCAGAAGTTAACATTTCTTTCACCAATCACTCAATCTCATATTTTTGGGAGTGAGGATAACGATAGGGACGGATATTAGGTGGTGGAACCCCAGGTTGCAATGCAATGGTATGGTCAACATCCCTTACTGGAGGAAGACTCGCAAAGGAAGTTTGTACTGCAGGGAACTCCTGTAGAAGTTTCTGAATATCATCTGTCAAAGGGGAATAAGAGAGAGTGGTCATTTTTAATTTTGCAAATTCCACAAAATATACCTCTTCATCAAAATGTGTGGTGTGATAGAGGGAGTTGAAGGACATAGGAGTCCTGCTCAATGAAGGGTTGCCCATCAAGCATATCCACTCCCCACCAACATCAATTTTTAACGTGGATCGTTTCCAACTAACCAAAACTTCATCCAATGTTGAAAGCCAATCTGCCCCCAAAATGATATCCGCTCCACCCAACTAAAATGGATAAAAGGAATGGGAAATGTTTAAACCCTGAACCAGCAAAGTCACATCACGACATAAGCCCCTACCCTGCACATTTCGAGAATCTCCAACTTGCACAGTAAAGGCAATATTGTGGTCCACAGGAATAGAAAGTTCAGTTACTAAGTCATGATGGATGAAACTGTGAGTGGCACCACAGTCAATAAGAATTAACACATCCTTACCCAACATCAAGCCCATAAGTTTCATGGTTTTGCCACCGGTGAAACCTGTTACCGTGTTCAAAGATAGCGTCATGAGTTGGCCTGATGGTTTTTCAGCTTGATTCTCGATGTCAACAGAATTTCTAGGAGATGATAGATAAATTTCCTTCTCGCTTCGAAGTTCATCATTCCCAGGCTCTTCGGACATGATCAATACCTGGAGTTGCTTCTTGCAATGATGACCTGGGTGATACTTCTCATCACACTTAAAACAAAGTCCCTGTACCCTTCGACGCTCAATTTCAGCCTCAGTCAACTTGCGGGGTACTATACGGTGGTTGTAAGTGACAGGAATAGCGGTACTCTTAGCCTCCTCTGTCTTTTCCGAATCAGTAGGCACGGGCAACGTTGCTGTAGTTGATTGTCATGTGCTAGAGTGTCTCTGGACTGTAAATCACCCTGGATGTGTAGCTATGGGTGACAGATCCAACGCTCTCTACTCCTCGCCGATATGGCCCATCCACTTTATGGCCCAAAGTGGAGGTCAAAACCCAATTCCTTTCTTCCAACCTCAAAGCCATGTCCATTTGCTCAGCCAATGTATTTACCCTTAGCAACTGTAAATCCACCTTGAGTTCAAGGCGTAACCCGTTCATGAAAGCTGCAATTAGCAAGTCCTTATCGCAATTCCCTAGGGTAGTAGACAATATCTCAAACCTCTCAATATAGTCAGCCACGTGAGTCTGTCGGAGTGCCATCAACATTTCATATGCACTCCCATAGTGTGAGGGATGAAAACAGAGGACCAAATCCCGTTTGAGATCTGTCTATGAAGCCAACGATGTACGCGCCTCTTTCCATTGGAACCAATTAAGAGCACGGCCTTCAAAACACAGAACATCAACATCTAGTTTGTTCGATTCCATCACGCTGTTCATCTTGAAGTAGCGTGCTACGTGAAAAATCCATCCCAGTGGGTCATCTCTGGCGAATAACGGAATCTCTAGTCGGCGATAGGATGAAATTGGAGTGCTGTCATTGTTGTCGGTTGCGTGCTTACTGCCTTCAACTGTCACCAGTCCTCTTGATTCTTCAAAGATGATGCACCACTCTGAGGTCCTTTCTCTAGTGTTTGCTGGCCCGCTTTGTACTCAGCAACAAATTCCGTAATCAACGACTTCAGAGTTGAGAGGTCGCATTTGACGGAAGGCATATCAGCACTAAGACGTTCAAGGCTCTGTTTGGCTTGAATCAACTACGAATCATGCTCATCCACTCTAGTCTCCCTTATGGTATTGCCCATATGCCGAATCAAGTGCTCTGATACCTTTGATGAGTTACTCACTGGATTTGCTATTAAAAAATGAAATATCTCCAGAGTGTAGGTCTAATGGAGTGAATAAAGCTAATACACAGCAAACACACCTAGTGCATTCGAGAGGCACTCTACTCTCCTCACTTTGACTTCATCTCTTCCATGCCTGTCTAACAAAAATATTTCCCTTATATACTCTCCCCCCTACAACTGTCATAACCTATTTGCAGAAATACCGTTGCTCACCTATTCTGCATTGCCCTCCCTTAATTATTCTTATTCTTGGGCCTACGTCTAAAATAACTGAATGTTGACCCAGGCTCATCAGATAGGTATTTACTTTATATCTTCACCTCCCTTTTTTATACCAGGATCTCATTATTCGAGGTGACAAAACTATCCCCCTCTACAGGTGAAGTTCCTTTTTATTATTTAGAGCAATTCCCCTATAGTTGAAAAATTACCTCTTCTTTTTTTCTCAGTAATAACATGATTGACAATTACATTGTGACTTCACAAATGCAGTAGAATTGTTGATGCTGAGTCACCTATGGCTGTAGTGATCCCAACTAGAGGGTCTGGGTTAAGCATGAAACTGCGTGATGGTGATCTTTCTTGGCATGATTTTCTGGAAGCCGTTGATAGTCTAAAGTATGCCCCTTGGTTCTGAACTCCTGATAAAATATATGTCTTAGGGTGACATTCTGGGAGTTCATATGTGCCTTGTTCTCTTATGGTTCCATCGCTTGTGATTATGATCAAAATTGATTTGATAAATCTTCAGCATATATAGGTTCATTTGTTTATGAAGTTTATTTGGAATTTTTACACTCATATGTCATGTAATTTACAGAGGCAAGGAATTTGTGGCTGTAGAACAACCAGCAGAAGCATTTACAAACATTCTCTTTTCTTCTGGAACAACAGGTATAAGTTTGAAAATCTTAGCCCGAAAGCATGCTTCAGCAACTCTAAGTGACTTATGGGGAGGGTTGAATCTCTCCCTCCCCTTTGACTGATAATGAGGAGCTGTTATTTTCTTTCATTCATGCCTTTTCTTTTGTTTTTCCTTTCCCTAACGCCTCCTTTTCTCTTTGAAGAGGTTGTCTTGTCCTGCTTTTTGGCAATTGTCTTCATATCTAAGGAAGCATCTTTTTACCTGAAAAGGAAAAAGCCATAAAGGCAGTTGTATCAGTTTCAAACCAAAAGCTTTTGTGCTGATCAAGTAATGTTGACAGAAAAGGATTTATTCAATGCCAAGACTTCATTAACCACATATGGGGTTGGCTAAAACGCTTATTTTATGTCACCTGACATGCATTAAGTAAGTTTGTTGCTGGCGTAGGTGATCCAAAGGCAATTCCATGGACCAATGTAACTCCTCTGAAAGCTGCTGCAGATGCATGGTGCCACTTGGACATTCGTAAAGGTGATGTAGTTGCCTGGCCCACTAATCTTGGATGGATGATGGGTCCTTGGCTAGTATATGCTTCATTCTTAAATTCAGCCTCAATGGCTTTATATTGTGGATCTCCTCTTGGAACTGGCTTTGCCAAGTTTATACAGGTATAAGCTCATTCTTCTATTTAATTTTACATTTTTTTCCTAAGCATTTGTTGGTTGTGTGTGTTTGCTGTTCCCCTATTACTTCACTCTCAGAAGTTCTACTATCTAACCTAAGGGCCTGTTTGATGAGGGCGGTGGCTACAAAAAATAAGTAGCTTATGGTTGTTGGATGTTTGGTAGGAGCTTATTGAAAAAAGTGACTTATTTTCATAAGCTGAAAAAAGTGACTTATTTTCATAATAAGTCACTGCTTTTACCTTCAATCCAAATATAAGTAACTTATTCTACCTCCAATAAGTCACTTTTCTTATCCTTAATCCAAACACAAGTAACTTATTCTACCCTAATAAGTCACTTTTCCTACCTCCAGTCCAAACACAATTGATTTATGATAAGTTACATATTTTTATAAGTCATTTATCATAAGCCATTTATAAAAATAAGTCACTTCTGAGAAGTCACAACCAAACGGACCTTGAGTATTCTTGAAACGACAAGCACTTGCATCAAAGAGTTCTTTTGTTAGCATCTCTTTTTTATTTTTACTTCAAATTGCATGCATCCAAAACCAGTCAAGATAGTCGGCTTCAAAAAATCCAGTAAGAGTGCATGTCAAAATATCTATCTTTCTTTTGTCTTCTCTCCTGATTCATAAATTACCTGTTGACCGAGCTTCATTATCTTGAAAGTATAAAGTGGAGCTTCTTCCCGGTTTTTCCCCCTCTACTTCTACATTAAATCATACTTATAATTCAAAGAAAAATGTGTTTAAAATTAGTATAAGCATGGAGGTCATGGGTTCAAATCATAGAAACTCCAATTGTGGGGGGTAAGGCTACATATGTCTATCCCTTCCCATATCCTATTTGGTGAGAGCCTTATGCACTGGGCTACTCTTTTTGATCCTGGATGTTCTGTTTCTTAAAGTTTTTCACATTAAAATTTTGCTTCTAGCTGAATTATTCTGTACTTCATCTAAGGATGCTAAAGTGACAATGCTTGGTGTTATTCCAAGTCTTGTACGGACTTGGAAAAGTACAAATTCCACAGCTGGCTATGATTGGTCTTCCATACGGTGAGCCTTGCTAGTAATTATTGCTATTGTGCAGCAAAGAACCACATGAAAATGTATAAAAAAGTGCATGTTCTTTTTGTATGTAGTTGCTTTGGTTCCACTGGAGAAGCGTCTAGTGTAGATGAATACCTTTGGTTAATGGGGAGGGCTCACTACAAACCTGTCATTGAATATTGTGGTGGGACGGAGATTGGAGGAGGCTTTGTTTCTGGATCATTACTGCAGGCTCAATCATTGGCGGCTTTCAGCACACCTGTGATGGGTTGCACTTTGATTATTCTTGGCGATGATGGCTATCCCATTGTAAGCATTATCGAAATTTTGGATGGAAGAAATTTTATTTTGTTTTTGTTTTATATTTTTAGCTGCTCAACAAGAAGCATTTTACTTTCACAGTTAACTGTGTTTGAGTATTGGACTGTTCTGATTTGACCAATTAAACCAGGACTTGATATAAGGTTCAGTTTGGCTCTCACCTTTTAACCATTAATAGTCAGACCAGATAACATGTTGCTAGCGTGTAGGCCAAGTTCCTTTTGAGTTTCATGATTGGTCTTGTTTTCACAACCTTAAACTGGATGCTTAATATGCAAATGAACTACAAATTTCTTGATTTTGTGGTTCCTGATAATGGGTGGTCTTTTATTTTTTCATGGTTTGCAAAGTGCATGAATCTGACTGAGTTTGTTTTTGGTATTCTTGATAACCCTTTTTCTTGTAACTATGTAGTATTTATTTATGTACCAAAAAGGAAACGTTTTCTTTTGTCTGTCTTAGGTTTGAGAATTTCTCAGTGTTTTGTCACAAGTACTACATTCAAATGTGAATGACCTGTTTATTATATTTCTATTTTTCTTTACTTGAACAACCTAATGACTTGGTTGAATACTGCAAACTTATTTCTTCTACTTCAGCCTCAAAATGTTCCAGGAATGGGTGAATTGGCTCTTGGGCCCCTTATGTTCGGGTCTTCCATTACGCTACTGAATGCTGATCATTATAATGTATACTTCAAGGGCATGCCTTCATGGAATGGAAAGGTAGGCATATTTTTCTCCTCCAGCTTGTGGCATTCAGGTGTCTGCAGAACTTGATTCTTTGCCCTAGTCTCTTGACTCAGGTTTTGCGAAGGCATGGAGATGTATTTGAGCTTACTTCTAGAGGATACTATCATGCGCATGGTCGTGCAGATGATACAATGAACCTTGGGGGAATCAAGGTGAGCTTTTGGCCCACATTCAACATTTTGTGTTCTATATCACGTAAGTGCCTGCATTTTTTCGACCTCAGTCTGTTCATCAGTTCATTCGTGTTCGGGCAGGTGAGTTCAATTGAGATCGAACGCATATGCAATGGGGTTGATAGCAATATCCTTGAAACAGCTGCCATCGGAGTGCCTCCGGCAGGAGGAGGGCCTGAGCAGTTGGTTATAGCCGTTGTATTCAAGAATTCAAACAAGCCATCACCAGACCCACATCAACTAAGACTGTCTTTCAATTATGCTCTACAGAAGACACTAAATCCATTGTTTAAGGTATTAATTCTCATTGTCACTAAGTGTAGATGGTATACCAAACTTTAGGAATGAAGTGTCACCCGTCGTGCTAAAACCTAAAGCTAGTAGCAGAGGGCCATCCCAATTCCTTTCAACTCAAATCAAACATGGGCCCACCTGTTTCCTACATGTTTGTAGTCCACCAGACCGAACCGATCACCTTAGACCCGGGACATATCATACCCTATAATTTGCTTCGTTAACTCGTGTTCATTTGCGCAGGTTTATCAAGTCGAGCATTTGTCATCTCTTCCTCGGACAGCATCAAATAAGGTCATGAGAAGGGTTTTGCGGGAGCAATTTTCAGAGCATAACCACGTTCCGAAGCTTTAATGAAGATCTTGTACCTCCAAAACCATACCTGGATATTAGAGAAAACTTGTATCACTAAAAGAAACCCCACCTTGATGGGCACAACCATGTATGATTTATAATTTATAATACCCCCTCTGGTCCTCAATTCGATTATATTAAGGGAGTTAGTTGAGTTTGTTAATATGCATGTATTTTCTAAAACACTTTAGTCATCTTTATTAATTCTCTTCTTCCCCCTCCTCTTTAATTATTATTGAGAGGTCATCAATAAAGTAAATTAGGAAAAGCTTAATAAATATAATAAATGTCTTTTGTGGCTCTCATAATTGCTTATTTATCCAACAAATTTTATGTTAATTATTGTTACTAGTCACCTAACTAGTTGGGTTTGGCCACCTCACCAATTCAGTGCTTTTTTTTTTAAAAAAAAAAAATTGTAGTTTATTTATTTAAAATTTCATATTAATAATTTTAAAATTTTCACTTTCTCACTAGTTTGGCATCAAATTAACTCCAATTTGACCTACTATTTGGACCAATTTGGAGGTTATTAGGCTTAAAGAGCTTTAAATTAAATTTTTTAGAAAATTAATCGTTTAGTTATTATAATTTTACTCAGTCATTATGATTTAATTTGTTGGGACCTAGTCCTTGAAGTTTTCTAATTTTTAGAAAACTTTTGAGTCCTTGTTGCTCATCTCATGTGGCTTTGACAATTGTTTATTGGGAGAATTTTAAAAAAAGACAAAGGAAATTCTAGTTCTTAACAACAAAATTTAGAAATTCCAATTCAATAATTTTGTACTTTTTTTTTTGAAATTACAAAAATATCACTAAATTTTAACAAAAATATTTTAATTCACAACAATTCATAATTTAAATACGTAATTCATAAATGCTTCTGTTGTTGTTAATTGATATACTATTGTTATAAATTAATATATTCTTACTGTTAAAATATATTGGTCTTTTTGTAATTTTACAAAAAAATAGAAGTACAAATTGACTGAATTATAATTTTTCCTTTTCATTCACTTTTATCAACACCTCATCAGCAAAAAGTCAAGTTTCTCACTCTTTCCCTCTTCCTTTGATTGTACCATATGCTTTCTTCTTCCTCCTCCCTCCGGCGTTTTTACTTCTAAACCAAAATCTTCCGGCCGTGTATCTTAGTTGAAGATGAAAGTGGGAATAAAATCATGTAGCTTATTATTCTGAATACATGTGTGCTCGCTCCGCTTAGAAGCTGATGGAGTAAGGAGAACTAAAGAGAGAAGGCATTAGGGCCTGTTTGGTTTGAAGGGAGGGAATGGAAGGGAAGGGAAGGGGATGGAGAGATATTTGGCTTTCCTAAAAAAAAAAAACTTAATTTAGAGAGGAGCAAAATAAAGACTCGGGAGAGATGAGAGAAATAAATTTTGATTCCTCTTTTCTTTAAAATTTCATACTAAATAAAAGGAGGGGTTCATTTTTCCTTCCCTCCCCTCCAACCAAACAGACCCTAAAGGGGGGAAGGGGAGTGAGAGTAAGGCCAAAGGAAGGCTTCAAATGGTGAGGAGTCACTTTTTGTAACATCCTCTTTTAGAACTTAAAAAGTTAATTGTAGCTTAAATTTTATTAAGTGAAAAAGTTATACTAAATTAGTAATTAAAAAAAACAATCAAGTTAAGGGAAAAAAAGGAAAGAAGGAAAAATACTAAAAAAAAAATGAAATACATTCTCAAAACAATTATTCTAAAAATATAGGTAGGTGCCTATAAAAGTATTATAGTATTGGAAAAAAAGGACAAACAAAACTGTCAAATTATTTGTTATTATTTTTATATATAAAAATATTATTTTAATAAGTGTCAAACCCTATATGTGCTCCTGTATAAATCCATTCTTATCACTTCACTCAAACTCAATCTGCCGCACTACTCACCATTCAGGTTAACTTTTCTGTCTTCCTCATCTCATTTCACTATGCTCTAGATTTTGAACTTCATTATAGTAAACAAGCATGTACCTACCCATGCGTTGCACAAGGTGACATGGCTTAGAAAAGGCTATTATAAAAAAAATTATTTCAACCATATCACCTTGTGCAACGCACGGGGATTCGTTATAATCCTGAAATAATTTTTTTGATAATAACCTTTTTTAAGTCATATCACCTCGTGTAACGCGTGGGGAGGTATATGCTTGTTCGTTATAATCTCCTAGATGTTTATTTTTTAGTTTTAATCCCCTTTCAAGCTTTGGCTTGTCTTTGTATAACAAAAAAAAAAAAAAATCAACTCACATTAAAATAGATAAAAACAACTTTTAATTAAGATAATTATAGATATTTTCACAATCTTCTCTCTAAAATAAGAGGCATAGACCATGTGTTTTTATTAAAGTGTCATTTCTCATTTCTAAATATATTTGTATAATCTCTCTTCTATTTATAGATATAGTCAATTTTCTTCTCAAAATAGTATTTGAACTATAAAAAACATAAAAGCAGTTTATTTTTTCTATCTCTCCCCTCTACCATTTAATCAAGATAGAAGGTTACTACAAAATCAATATGAGAGAACAAATAATTAAACAACTCATATATTTTTTATGGAATACAATGTAAAAGAATATTGCGGCAATTAAACTAAATTGATGAGACATTTTATAGAATACAACATAGTTTACTAAATAGGATATTTTATGGAGAGTAACGTAAGCAACAAAAAAAAAGGTATACTAATCCAAACTGAATTAGTAGCACTCATTAACAAAAGAAGACCCCATAAGGATTTAATATTCGTAGGTGATATTAGGCATGAAAAATACAGACTAAATGAAAAAAACCTCTCAAGAATAATAACCTTCAGATAAAACATGGATACAATATGTGTGTGTATTAAAATATGTGACTTCAACTCTATCAAAAAAAATCATAATATAATGACTTTAGAAAAACAGTTAAAAATACATTATTGAAGGGCCTTTTACCATCAAAATTATTATCGCTTATAATCAATTTATTTTTTATGAAACATCCATTAGTTTATCTTCTATTGCCAATAAAACTGAATGAAAGTAAAATCCACCCAATTCAAAAGAAATCAAGCACATGCTTAAATATATATATTAGCTGTGGATTCACAATCCAAACTAAATAGAATGAGTAGAAAAAACACCATTACTTTTTTCAACATCTTTGCATATGGATTTTTAAATTGAAATTGATGGGTCAAATGATATGATGATAAAAGAAAAGTCATAATGTTATAGGTACTTTTTTCAGCACAAAGTCACCTTCTCTTGGCCTTTTGTTCTTCAACCCACCTCCATAATCTCCATAAGTTCTTCCATTCAGAATTCACAAATATATATACATTAAATTTTAGGATTCAATTTCAAAATATAAAATTTGAAAGAATGGATCGGAGGGAAGGGAAAGGAAATGGGGATAGAGGTGGACGGAAAGGAGAACTCAAGGCACAACATTGATGGAGGATTTTGACGTCACAGAAAAAATGGGCTAGGCGACATACCATGCCTGATGTCCGGTCCTGCCCGCAAAAATGCCTAGCCTGAATGTGCTTAATTTTTTTTGGTTTGTTATTTTTGGGTTGGGTTAGGTTGGGCGATTTTTTGATGGGTTTAGGCGGGCATACCAGATGCCCAGGCTTCATGAACACACCTAGTTTGTAGGACTTAGGAGTCAATTTGTCATCTTTAAGTCTTTAACTACTGACATTTGCCCAAGCTTTCTACTATACTTAGTTTGGTCTTCTGAGCTATCAAAAACCTAACACATAAATAGAAAAAAAGATCCACCTGCATTTTTTTCTCAGAGAAGCTGCAGTACATATTATCTATTTAATAATACATCTTTACTATTTTTATGCCTGCAATATCTATTTACTAATTACATATTTAATTAATGTCATCTTTATTTCTCTTTACCACGATTCTTTATATTTGTTTTAAAATATTTTTTTTTAAAAAAAGTAAGTAAATGACTATTAACTTTAAAAATAATTATATATGTTTAGACAGTACATAATATATTTAGATAATTATAACATGTCCAAAATAATTTTTGAAATATATTTGTTTCATTTTTGAAATGTCAATCAATAGCTTTGAAATGTTGAAAGATATTATAAGATGTTATTTTTTAAATAAAATTTGAAAATAATAATTAAATTAAAAAATCATTTTTGTTTTATTTCTACTACATCATCCAAGTTATATTAGTTTCATTTTCAAAACAGCAATAAATGTATTTTAAATGTTGCATGCAGTCATATGTGTAAGCCAATAAATTCGGGCCTAAAAATTTACTTTTCAAGACATTATTTTTTAATAGTAAAATGAGTCTAAAACTATGAGATAAGTCATATGAGGCATGGCTTAGTAGAAGAGATTTTATTAATATATTGATATTGACGATGATATTGATGCTTGTCTTATCTAAGCTTCTTTCCTTTACCTCCATTTGCCCTCTCATGACTTGTCATACTATCCCTCCTAATTTTATACCATCCTCTGTTATGTACATTCAGTTTTTTTCCTTGTCATGGCTAACGATGCATGTGGGTATATGTGTGTCTTACCAAATGTTCTTTTCTTTTTCCCCCACCTGTCTGGTTACTGTAGAGCTATTGGTGTAAGTGTGTGTATTCTTTTTGTTAACGTTTTGTAACTAAGTGTGCGTTTAGGAGAGGGATTAAAGGTTAAATCCGTTTGAAACCATGAAATTGACAGTTGTAAAAATATGTATAAATTTGTTTGTTTGGGATAATAAGTTTGGGATAGCTTATCTGCAATTGGACTTTTGTCTCAAAAGTAACTTAAGTCATAAGCAACAATTTGTGGCTTCTACTTACGATTGGGTGAGAGAGAAAAAAAAGTTGGCCAAGTGAGAAAGAGAGGGAGAGAGGAAAAATAAAACGGTTTGGATATAACTAAAATATAATCATTTCAGTTTTAATTATAAGACATAGTTAACTTTTTTTGAAGAATCGTAAGAAGGCTAATTATATTACTTTAAAGCATTAAAATTTATCGTTTTTCTTCAAACTATTTTTTTGACTTACGAACTAATATATAATAAAATGAACACAAGATATGATATAATTAAGTAACTTATTTTGTTTCCTTAACTTCTCTAAAAAAAAAGAACTCAGTCTTATAATTAAGACCAAAGGTAGTATAAATATCATAATATATTTACATGTAATATATACTCATTTTGATCCTGATTATAAAACCCAGTTGACTTTTTTAGAGAATCCTGAGAAAGCTAATTAATTAGATTACTTTAAAGCAATAAATTTTATAGTTTTTATTCAAACTATTTTGTTTAACTTATGAATTAATATAAGAACTAATTGACTTTTGTGGAGAATCCTAAGAAGCAATGTTTATCTTAGAAGCACATTTTGGAGGCTTTTTTTGACCGATTGGGGCACATGGGACGATTGTGGGTGTCTTTTATATATATATATATATATATATACACACTTTTGTGAAAAATTATTTTTCATTTTTTTGTTATAATTTTTAAATATCGCATTATATATGTAATTTATATGATAAATTCATTTCTTTTTCAGCCATTTCCTATGAAAAGTTACTTTTGAACATTTTAACCAAACAATTTTTACTTTTACATAAATAACTTATAAGTAACTTTTGTTATTTCTATTCTAAACACAAACTAAATTACTCAATCTTACTTTTACAAAAGTATGACTACAAATAAATCACTTTTTCCATATTTATTCCAAACACATCCTAAGTCATTTTCTTTAATCTTTTTCCATTGGAGTAGTTTCTTTTCAGCATTTTCTCGCACTCATGGCTTTTTTCTTCTTCCTAATAATGCATGGCATGAACTAAGCCCTTGTTGAATATAGGTATTCCACTTCCAGCATAGAAGTTCTTTTTTTTAAAAAAAAAAAATCAATCACATCCTTCCCAGGCTCAATTTTGTCCCCCCCCTCAATGTTAATGCTATTTGATATATGATGTTCATTCAAGCTTTTACACATATTTTTATTTTCATACAGTTGGGCATTTTCCTCTCTTATTCCACATTGCTGGACTTCTATCCTTTTCTTTATTATTATTTTTTGGATTATTTTTGCTTTTGTCTTGTTATAAGTCTTGGTTATATTTATTTTTCTTCTTCTTCTTCTTTCCTTCTCCAGCATGTGCGCATAGGAAGAGAATCTTTTAAGACTTTTTTACTATGTGTGAATATAATATTATCCTGAATAAAGGTGTGAGCGTGAGAGAAGTCGTAAGAGAGTGAATTTGGCGCCGACGCCGAAAGAGAAATATGCTTTGCGGAGAAGTCTTAAGAAGGTACAGGAAGGGGAGAGCTCTTTTTCAAGCCCTAGGAAACTTGTTTCAAGAGATGAGGATTAGATGCATGAAGTGCATAATAAGGTGGAGGAGACAGGAGTTAAGGTTGTTGGGACATTGCTTGAGAATCAGTAGAATGATATGGGGACTAAATGGATGTCGTTGAAGCATGTTGTGATACATGATAGGGAGTTGGAGTTGGAGGAGGAGGAGGATTGGTGGAGTGGGGATAGATGGAAGGATAGGATCAATGTTGTCAAAAGGGAAGATGGACCTGATTGATTATTCCCCCTAAGGAAAGAGAGAGGTTGGCCGCAAGATGGAAGAATGCGTTAACCCGGAATATTTGGAAGGGAAAGTACAACAACTATGGGCACGGGATGGCAAGGTGGAGACAATTGATGTTGGAGCGGGATTTTTTGTAGTTACCTTCTCTCATAGGGCAGATTATGATTTGACCTTAACTGGAGGCTTGTGGCTTATGTTTGATCGTTATATATCGGTGCAGCCATAGAGGCCTGATTTTGTTTTGTCTGAGGAGAAAATAATTAGAGTTGTAGCATGGATTCATATTAACCAGTTATCTCCTAATTATTATGATAAGAGTGTGTTGTATGTGTTGGGCTCTTAAGTAGGTAGAGTCTTGAAGGTGGATACGAATACTATGAGGAAGAAGAAGGGGCGTTTTGCTTGAATTTGAGTGGAATTGGATTTAACTGCTCCTTTGCATCTGTATATTAGGATGTAGCGTATTCAATAAGAGGGAATTCACCTAATTTGTTCCAGTTGTGGTCATTACAGTCATGATCCGCCTCACTGTTCATTCAAGTTAGATAATGGGGATGGAATGAATAGTGGTGGGAGAATACAGGTTAAACCAGTGGGCAGTGGTGATTGTGCTTATCAATATCAGGAGTGTTCCGCTAGCGTGAAATATGACGAGTAGATGGTTGTTCAACGTTCACAACATCTCTGACGAACGGGTACAATGGCGGGGAAGTTTCCTTATATGGGTCAGAATTTTTTGGCACAATTATCGATTGCTAATGATGGATCTAGAGATAGGCCTTTAAATACTGAGGATGCGGAAGTCGTGGAAAAGGAAAGTGCAGTTAATGCTAAGGCTATACTGTTAGCGAACAATACAGTTTCATTTAAGAATCAAGTCATTTCCAAAAAGAGAGAAGGGAGAAATTTAGAGTCGTATTTTCAAATTTTTTAAGGCCTAAATAAGCATTCCGGATGAATAGAGGGCACTACTTTGTAGAGGATTGAAAAATCTCAGGTAAAATTTAGGAAAAGATTTAAGTGTAAAGAAAGAAAATTCTATAAAGTTTTAAGAAGAAATGCGGTCAGGTCTGAAAGCTTTAAAAATTCTCAAAAAATCTTAGTAAATATTAGAGAATGCCCAGAACATAACAAAGTAGTCGGAATGATTTTTGGAGGTCCAGGGAATTTTTTGTGAATTTTTGAATATTCTCATTATTTTGGCCAGACAGGGTTTTTTGCCAAAATAAGATATTATCATATATTTAGGGACCTCAATGTTCTAAATTGGGATTAGAAAAAATTAGTACATTATTTTAGAGAATTTATGAAGTTTTTGGAAGTCAGGAAAAAGTTTAAAGATTTTAACAAAAATTGCTGAATGGGGGAAATTGCCGGTAAAATGGACTTTTCAGAAAAAAATAATTTCTAAGAAGTCTAGACGTCCAAAAATTTTGAAATTCTTATAGTAGCTATTTGAGGATTTTTAGAGAATTT
Organism: Acacia concinna; assembly: GCA_037177275.1. Classification (NCBI taxonomy): domain Eukaryota; kingdom Viridiplantae; phylum Streptophyta; class Magnoliopsida; order Fabales; family Fabaceae; genus Acacia; species Acacia concinna. Next base: position 249,778 of record JBAGKO010000016.1, read on the forward strand.
TTTGGTAAATTTTTGGAATTTTTGAACATGTACACAAATTTTTGAAATTTTTTGAAGTTTGGGCCAAAAGAGGTAATTATGAAAAATATAAAAAATTCAGTAGGGCCCACATGGGACCCATAAGAGTTGCCGCCCAAGAGGAGCATGGTGGCCAAGAAATTCTCATATAGAAGGTGACACATGTCGGGTCTAGATTGACCTACACAAAAAGCTTGAAAAAATTACACTTAAAGACCCAATAAAACTTTACATTTTGACCCATCTCAAAACAATATAAATACCATCTCCCTTCCCTTCATTTCTCGCGCCCTCTCTTCTCTCTCTCTCTACACCCTTGCTCTTCTAAAAAAGTCGAGCAACACAGAAGATATTAGAGTGGTCCTAGCCCAGTCTTCGATTAATCAAGGTTCGATATTCTCCCTCTTTTGAATTCCTTTATTTTTAGCAGTTTTAGAGTTATTTTAGGGGGAAGTTCTATCCAATTGGGTAGGCCTAGATAGTGAACCTAAGGGGAGGTTCTATCCAACTATCTAAGCCAAAACAAGCATTCCTAAGGGGAAGTACTGCCTAATTTTTTAGAACCGGGATAGCATTTTCTAGGGGGAGGTCCTGTCTGACTGTGTTGGACCAAAGTGGCATTTCATAAGGGGAAGTGATGTCTAGTTGTCTTGGATCAAAGTAGCATTTCCTAGGGAGAAGTGTTGTTCGACTGTCTCAGACTAAGGTAAGGATTCTAAAGGGGAGATGTTGCCCAACTGATGGGTCTAGTTTGTCGGGCACATTTAAGGGGAGATGTTGACCAACTGTATCAGTCTGGGCAGTGGGGACGGGTTAGCAGCAGGACATAGGTCAGTGGAGTGTACAGGGTGGACAACAGAGGGGTACTTGGAGAAGAATTTGGTCCAGGTAGTAGGGAACTAAGACCCTAGGGGTACAAAGAGGGAAAGGTAGTAGTGTACTGTTAGAGGTAGACATTAATGCCCTATATTGTGGTTTGTATAGGTGTTATAGAGAGGCATACCAGTAATCCAGCAGTGCCATAACAACGAACTAGAGCTCGTACACCGTGCGAGGTGTATACAGTAGTAAGAATCTATACCCTTAACATATATTGCTTTGTGTTGTTTGTTGTATGTTGTGTTCTGGTTGTGGTAGTCTGTATGCATGAGATGTATGACTTCCTGTATATGCCTTGGTTGTTTGAGTTTGAGTTTGAGTTTGGGTTGGTTACATGCAGGGTCCCAGTACATAGTAGTGTCGAGAGAGAGGCACTAGAGACAAAGTATGAGTATTGCATATAGCATGGCATGCATTGTATTACATCATTTTTTGTTATGATTCTACTACTGAGGTTTCTCTAGAAACCTTACCCTCTCCACAATGTAGGTGAAAGTTCCGACAAAGGCAGGACAAGGGAACGGGTTTATGCGTAGAGTTATATTTTCTATTTCATGGCATGTATTTATGTATAATATGATTAGTGTATCCTATGGATTCTAGTTTTGTGCCTCTGTTAATTAGAAAAGTTGTTCCTCTATTCTGTTTGTGTCTAAATTTTTAATTTCTCTGTTTCGACATACGGATATATAAGTGGTTCCAAGAGCCACTGTAAGGTAAGGTAAGTTAAGGGAGTAAGAGGGAGGTGTTATAGTAACAATAGGAAGTAAGGTTGGGGTTGCAGCTAAAGGGGCTAGGGTTAGGCCATTTGGAGCTAAGAAGCAAGTGGGTAAGAATGTGAGTGGTGATTAGGGACGTACGAAGAAGGCTATGCAAAATAGGTTGGACCACTTATTGGCTGTGAAATCTAAAATAGGCTAATTTAATAATGCTCCACCTGACAATCCCATGCAGAAAAAACAAGTGGGAAAATCACATAGGCCTAGCTTGGGTCCCAAGGATAAAAATTTATATTGTTTTGTCGCTAAAAACCAGTTGGGTTTGGCTGAAGCATCAGTGGATTATGATCCAATCAACTATGGATCCAGTCAAGGTAGAACTAGGGAGCTTCATCTAGTTTCAAACCCATTATCTAATATTAAAGATGTGAAAATGCCATATTTGGGTGTTTCTGCTCGAAATGATTGATATTATGCCCGTTTTGATGAGTTCTATATTACCATTATTTTTCATGGTTAATATGATACGTAAATCTTAATATGGAATTCACGTGTGGTGGTTGGTAAAGGTTTTGTTCAATTGCTTTTGGATTCTAAAAAATGCCATCACTTATGTTTTATTGCTATTCTTGAACTAAGACATAATAGTAGTAAAACTAATGGGATAGCAAGAAGAATGGGTTTTCATAATGTGGGTGTTATTGATACAATGTGGTTTAGTGGTGGTATATGGTGTTTTTGGGATATGGATGTCAATTTTAATGTTTCCTTCAAATCTAGCCAGATTCTTTATGGTTGTTTTAATGAGGGAAGTAGTGATTCATGGGAGTTATCAGTTATATATGGTAATCCTCAGCAAGTTAAACGTAGAGAGTTATGGGCTCAGTTGTAGACTCTAGTTGAAGAAGGAAGGGATAGGTAGTGTATAGGCAGAGATTTACGAAGTGAGGAGAGGAAGTCTATGGCGGCCACGAAAGTTAGTCTGGATCATAATTTTATTTAATGGATTCGTGACTATGGGCTGAATGAGGTAGCTTTTCAAGGACTAGAGTTTATGTGTTATAAGAAAGGTAGTATGATTAAACTTTATCGTATTGTTGTGAGTGGAGATTGGTTGGAGTTGTTCTATGATGTGAGGGTAATGCATTTACCACACATGAAATCATATCATTACACTTTGCTTCTTAGAGTAGGCAGAATTAATGCTAGGAATGTTAAGCAACTTTAGTTTAGATTTTTTGCTCATTGGGTTACGCATGAAGACTTTGCTCCCATGATGCAATAGTCTTGGGATTAAGAGAATGATTGGGTCATGAATATTGAATGTTTTAAGCAAAAGGTTAAAGTATGGTAGGGATGTGTTCTAAAATGTAGAGAAATGAAAGGCACATCTCTTGTCTAATCTTAATAAACTAAATGAAGGTATAACCAGTTCTTTGGTTGATGAAAAAATAAGGAAGGTATGGGAGGAGCTTGAGAAATTTCTGGTTTAAGAAGAAATTATGTGGTTGCAAAGGTCACGATGTAACTGGTATGCATATGGTGATAAGAATACTCGTTATTTTCATAATACAACTCGTTGTAGGCAAAGGCATAAGCTTATCGAAGCTTTGAAAAGAGAAGATAGAGGAAAGTCCTATGATCAGGATTTGCTCAAGCAAGTGGGTACCTCATTCTTCCAAGATTATATATGAGGGAGGTTGGTGATTGTGGTAATGTGAATTTTGGTGATGGTAATATGGTGAATTTTGGAGGGTCCTATCCTCAACTGGAAGTAATATGATTACAATCTCTTGGGGATATAGACTCTTCGCTAGAAATCAGACATGCAATATTCAGTATGGCAGCATTAGAAGCTCTAGGTCTAGATGGTCTTAATCCTCTCTTCTTCCAAGGTCAATGGGATGTTATAGGTGAGTCAGCGTGTGATCTAACACGATATTTATATGGTTTTCTAGGGTATTTTACATGCTAATTGCACACTTTTACTCTCAAATTGCATGTTATTTGTACTTTATAGATGAATTGTTTATACCTTGCATTTTAATGATTTATGGGCTAATTTGTGCTTTATTTTATAT
>JBAGKO010000016.1:274140-290042 GCA_037177275.1 Acacia concinna
ACATTATATATTAGTTCATAAGTCAAACAACATAATTTGAAGAAAAACGACAAATTTTAATATCTTAAAGTAATGTAATTAGCTTTTTTAGAACTTTCCTAGGATTCTTCAAAAGGTCCTTATAATTAGGACCGGAGGGAGTAATATGTAATATAATAAAACATAATATATTATATAATTAAGTAACTTATTTTACCTATTTAATTTTTAAAAATAATTAACTGAATTTTATAATTAAAATAAAAATAAGCATATATTTTTTTAAAAAAAAAACATTAAACCACCCTTAGACTTTGTGACACACTTGGGCAAGGAGAGCAGCCGGTTGCGATGCCAGACCGAACGCAGAGGGCATGCACCCACCTACCCCTGCTACCACCCTGCGGTCCCTCTCACTTCTAATGCCTCCAACTCCAACAGCCCCGCCAAACGCCACTTTTTGTTATTTAAAGGGAGAGCCCCGCTTTCCTCGACCCTTGACGGACTTTCCCACTCTCCCACGTTCTTATATATCCTAGCCTCTCTCCTCCCTCCCCTGTCTCTTCATTTGATTCGCACTCATAACTAAATGGCTTCTTTAGCTCCACAACCCGCCAAATCCCTCCTCAAAACCTCCTTCATCTCCTCTTTCCCTCTACCCAAGTCTAAATCCCCGACCTCCCTCTCGTTTCTCACGCCTCTCAAATCTGGCCCTCTCGTCGTCCGGAGCTCCATCAGCGTTGCATCGCCCTCTTCCGGAGTCAAGGTATCGAGAGAGAGCACGGTGAAGTCTGTCAAGGCTAGGCAGATTATTGACAGCAGAGGGAACCCCACTGTTGAGGTTGATCTTGTCACTGACCAACTCTATCGATCTGCTGTACCCAGTGGCGCCTCCACCGGTACTTACGAGGCTTTGGAGCTCAGGGACGGGGATAAAAGCGCTTATGGAGGCAAAGGTGTTCTCAATGCCGTTAAAAACATCAATGAAATGCTGGGCCCCAAACTTCTTGGTGTGGATGTTAGGTAAATTTGAATTCTGATGTAATGCCCTGAACATTGACGAAACTTCTGTGATACATTTCATTCTCTTTTGTTCCTGTTTGGGAAGTGACATTAAAATTTTTGGCTTGTATAAGTTCTGCGTGACATTGATCTGTCGATCAATTGGTTCGGGTAGAGATTCGGTTAGATAGCTGGGACTTGTCATATACTTCATATCACTAATTCATTTTTGGAGTCATTCTCGAGAGTTGAACCCCTTTGATGTGTGTCTTGTTTATTTATGAGTATGCATTATAACTTGGAAGACTAATGTCGTGATGTAGCTGTGTAAGAGCGCTCCAGAAGCCTCGTCATTCATAAAATCAAATCCATACTAGATGTTTGGAGTAATTTAGAGCTAGAACAAATTTCGAAAGGCTTTTTTGGAGTTGCTAATGACCATTGATACTAGATGGAACCTATCCTAGTTTTACAGTGCGATGGTTGGCTGTTCCATAGGGCAATATTTTAAGTGTTTAATATTTTAGAAATGAACTGTTATTCCATCAAGAGATTTTTTGATCCTATATATTTGGAAAAAGGGATGAAAATCTCGCTGATATTCACCACAGATGCAAATATGATCTACATATATGCCACAAAGTTTGACCTTTCTGTTTGTGTTCTGCAAGGAATCAAGCTGATGTGGATGCTATCATGCTGGAAATAGATGGAACTCCTAACAAGTATAAACTTGGGGCTAATGCAATATTGGGAGTTTCACTAAGTGTGTGTAGAGCTGGTGCAGGAGCAAAAGGAATTCCCTTGTACAAGCACATCCAGGAGATTTCTGGAACTAAGGAACTTGTCATGCCAGTCCCAGCTTTTAATGTCATAAATGGTGGCAGTCATGCTGGAAACAACCTGGCTATGCAAGAATTCATGATTCTACCAGTCGGAGCAACTTCATTTGCTGAAGCCCTCCGCATGGGCAGTGAAGGTTAGGAACCTAGTGCTTTATGGCTGCAACTACATTTATTATACGTATGTTTTGGCAATATAGTATTAAACGAGATGCATTTGAGTCTATGTTTCTGCACATATTGTTGCATGCTTCTATACTGATGGCTTATTTTACTGTATAGTTATGTGTTTCAAGCTTCTATTCTGATATTTTCATTTATTCCACTGGTTACAGTTTACCATGTTTTAAAGGGAATAATCAAGGCAAAATATGGACAAGATGCTTGTAATGTCGGAGATGAGGGAGGATTTGCTCCCAATGTTCAGGATAACAGGGAGGGACTGGTTTTACTTATTGATGCAATTGAGAAGGCTGGTTATACTGGCAAGGTAGGCATCACTTTCATTTCATTCTTTTTCGATAATTTGTGTATTTACTTGATTAACTAAGAAATCTATGTTATGATGACAGATCAAAATTGGTATGGATGTTGCTGCCTCAGAGTTTTACACTAAGGATGGCAAGTATGATCTGAATTTTAAAAAACAGCCAAATGATGGAGCCCATGTTCATTCTGCCCAGAGTCTTTGTGAACTATACAAGGACTTTGTCAAAGAGTTTCCCATTGTATCAATTGAAGATCCGTTTGACCAAGATGACTGGGGGTCATGGGCTTCACTACTGGCTTCAGTTGATATTCAACTTGTAGGAGATGATCTATTAGTTACAAATCCAAAGAGAATAGCTGAAGCCATCCAGAAGAAGGCCTGCAATGGTTTGCTTCTGAAGGTGAGGATACTTGTATGAGTTTTCTCTGTTGGGTCCAAAATGCTTGTTCAAACGGGTGTGTGTGTTGCTATTTTTGCTTAAAGTTTATTGCCCTGTATTTACAATTTTCTACCCCAATCCTCTCCGCAGCTTTGTCTTAAATTAGTTTTATTAATCCTCTGTTTAATAATCCAAACTGATACAGCAAGGTCCATGTGGCAGAACTAGTTGGAGACTTGCCTTTAAATGTTTCAATTTGCTTCTTATATTTTATTTTATTTGCCTGCAGGTTAATCAGATTGGCTCAGTGACTGAATCCATTGAGGCTGCTCTTGATTCGAAGGCGGCAGGTTGGGGTGTCATGGTTAGTCACCGTAGTGGTGAAACTGAGGATAACTTCATAGCTGATCTCTCTGTTGGTTTGGCTAGCGGACAGGTTTGCTACCCTGAATCTTTTGAACTCTACAGTGAAACGTTTCATGTTGTTATTGCTTTGGTGTTGATTACCCAAGTTTTGTCTTTCAGATCAAAACAGGAGCCCCTTGTCGAAGTGAGCGATTAGCGAAGTATAATCAGGTAATTGAAATCATATTTGACTTCTGTGCTTCTGGGTTTTGGACTGTCTATTGCATGACGATGACAAAATACATTAAATGCCACACCAAATTAAAATCCTTATTATAATTATCAGATTCTTTCTAAAGAAAGGTGACCATTAAATTCTGGTGCTTGGGGCTGAGTTGGTAAGTTGGGAAAATCACACCAAGGTCCCAACCAAAAAAATGAATATCAAACAAGTGAAAGAGCCACCTTTGACAAGTTATGGGATTTTTCTGATATTAATGTATTTAACTAGGACCTTGGTGTTATTTTCCCTATTAATTAAGAAGTATAAGCAGAACAAGGAATTCAGGTATTAATATGCATAGTCCAGAGATATTTCTCTGAATTTTGATGTGACGGTGATATAACCTGCTGAAATAAACAGCAATCAGAACAGAATAGTTGTACCACAACTGTAAATTAGGGGAAATACTGAGGCTTTTACTATTAAATGTCAAAAGGAACCAGAATCAGTGTACAAGTAACTACTTGTCATTACAATCAATTTGATTATTTTCTGAAGTCAGAAGTCAAAACGCCAAAGTCAGAACCATGTGAAACTACGTGATCAGGTCAGGTAGAGTGCACGGATTATCCAGAACACTACATCCGAATGCCTGAACTATCAAATTTCAATTTTGATTGAAGCACTATCTCTATTAAGTAGTTTTTCTACTATTTTTCGTATGTTTCAGTCACTGAATGCAATGCGGAAGGCTAGCATTTAGCATTGTGACATTTTCCTTCATTTATGCTTTGAAATGTATTGCAGCTTCTTCGCATTGAGGAGGAACTCGGACATGTGCGTTATGCCGGTGAAGCTTTCAGATCGCCATAGGGTGGAAGTGTGATAACCTGTATTTTAAAAGAATTCTTGGTCACCATCGTTGCTGTCAAATAATTCAAGAACAAGTTTTGCTTGCAAGTGCTGCTGGACCGTATGGAAATTTTCACGTGTAATTCTATCATGGACATTTCCCAAGCTAAATAACTGTAATTTTTCCCGTCCTTGAACGCCTTGTTTTGTACTTTTATGTACTTTCATCGAAGAATAAGAGCCCGTTTGGCTGTAACTTATGAAAAGTAACTTATTTGACTTATGTAGCTTTTGATAAGTAACTTATTAGAAGTCAATTGTGTTTGGATTGAAGGTAAAAAAAGTAACTTATTGGGAGTAGAAAAAGTTACTTGTATTTGGATTGAGAGTAAAATAAGTGACTTATGAGAGAGAGAAAAAGTAATTTGTTTTGAGAAGTCATTCTTTTTTACTTATAAAAAAAAGTAACTTATTGACATAAGTCAAACATGATAAGTTTCTTTTTTTCCCTAGCCAATGCCTGTGAACGCCTGCTGCAAACAGGCCCTAAGCCAAATTGAGTTAAGTGAAACTGAAACGTGTTATTTAACCTGAGTTTTCTTATTTTTCGCACGATCATTGTTTGGTTGGGGAGAAAGGGATGAGGTATGTAGCAGGAGGGTGGGGTGAAAGATGATGTTGGCTAGGGCTGCTTAATCCTTCTTAGTTATGCCATTTTATATTAAATTAGAGGAGAGGAAATACATAGGAAAATTCTATATAAAGATAGTTGAATTATCTAAATTCTAATTTAGTTCATTTAACTCAACAAATTATATATTAGATCATGTGTCATTGGGATTTAAAATTTGGATTAAATTAACTCAATATTTTTACTTATTAAAACAGGAAATTGAAAATATAATCATATTATTTGCACTATCAATTAATTTTTTAAGAAGTGTTGTAAGTCGCAGAAAATTCTCTGACTTCTTCCCAAAGATAACGTTATCATCAATTTGTTTGTGAGCAACATCAAGTCCCATATCATATTCCTCTGTTCAATTATTAACATTATTAGGTTATGTAAAATCACCACTAGATTGCAAATTGTCATATTTACTCTATTCATCTCTAAAGTTGTATTCGGGTTACAATTAACATAATCTGGATGACCATTAACAACTTTATCAACTGCAAGAGACCAAATTCCAAAATCTCTTACATGTGACCCTATTTTGCTATTATCGCTTCTATTTTCATCAGTGTTGGCAACAGATTCTGTACGTTTGTCAACCTTGCTGGTCACCCCAAGCTCATTAAGGTTCATCAAATGAAAACATTCAGAAGCTGATGATGACACATCCCCAAACTTGCCGTGTGGACCTGAATAATATGCATGGGATGCTGATGCGCTACGTTCAAAAATTCTTCTTTTAATGGCAAGAATAGATACACAATTGTCATTCTCACTAGCCTTCCATTTAAATTTACGTGCCTTACCCCTTTTATTACTCTCGACCAAAATCTAAACCCATAACCAGAAATTTCAGCCTAAATGATTTCTTCTCATTCATGCAGAAAAATGATTTGGAATTCGTGTAACTGCACAAGGAGTCGCATTCTCCTTTAAATCATCAGCCTCACCAACGAGGCTAGGGCATAATGGTAAGCGGCTAACGCCCCCATAATGGTGAAAACACATGTTCAATTCTCGAGAAGTGCACTTGTCAGTAGAGGGGCTAATCTGCCTAGAACAAATATTTATAAAGGTGCACTTTGTTTCCCTTGACTTCGGATTAGTCAGTTGTTCGAGTATTTGATCTAATTAAAAAGTCTAGAGTCCAGAAAAAACATCAAATACCTGAGGGGGGTCTTCCCTTATAAAAAAAAGAAAGAAAGAAAGAAAGGGAAAATCATCATCCTCAAATAGAACAAAAAACTCAAACGTAGACACGTAGGAGTCCGCCTCTGCAACATCCCTTTATCTTGTCTAATGAGAACATGCTTCTTCTCGTCCCAGCCTCTTGATTTTCGTCCTATTGTCTATCCCTTCTTCAGTCTTTTGAAAAGAAGTTGGAGAACAAAGGGCATCATCTTACATTATTTCCTAATAAATTAAGAGCAAATAATAGGATTATGTTTTCAGTTTTTCTATTTTAATAACTAAGGATATAGAAGTAATTTGATCTAAATTTTAAATTTCTAATTATTACACATAACTTAATATATAATTTGTTAAATTTAATTACCAAAATTAAAATTTGGATAATTCAATTGTCCCTGTATGTAATTTTTACAAATACATAATTGCAAGATTTGTGTTTAATTTACATATTAAACGCAAATCTTGCAATTGTCTTTGTATGTAATTAAGTTTAATGCAAGATTTGTCTTATCTTTATTATTTTATGCATTAAGTGTGTGTGCAAAAATAATTGCCTCAAGTTCAAGTTGTTTAGAAATTTAGTCGATTTGAAGTTGATCAAAAATAAATAGATTTGCTTAATATTCGTTCTAGCCAAACCTAAATATATCATAAAGTTAAAATGTGCAAAATTATTTCATGACTTGTTGTATCTTAATTTATTGTGGTAAAATAAATCCATATAAGAATTTCCTTTTTCACCATTTCCATCTGCAAGGGGCGATGTGGCCGCTTCTTATGTGTTGATCACACGTACGGCCACGATTTCATATGGCATGCAAACCCAACACCTTTTGTTGCATAGCCCTTTTCGTTTTCAAATGTACGCGAGGCCCTCCCTGTGCCTATTTGGCGGCAAATCCTGTCTTTGCTGGAGAATGGAAGGCAGTGAAAGCGAGGCCATTTTCGATTCCCTTAATCTCAATCCTCAACTCTTTGTCAATGAAGTCCTCAACACGGTCGACGATGTTGTAGATGATGCTTTCGATTTCTTTTACCAGTAATTCTCTTCTCAGTGTTTTTGCAAGTTTTTTGTTCGAAACATGATTGTGAAAATTCTATCTTTCTCCTCATGTCCTGCAGAGAAACGTCGGCTAAGCTCAATTCTGAAGGTGCGGAAAGATCCCAAGATCTGAGAAAGGTCAGTTCTATCATTTGCCAGGAAGCAAAATGTTGTGTGTGGATTTCTTTCTATCTTCTTTCTCTACTGACGAATTGTTTCCCTTAATAGAACAATTGTACTGATTATAATTAGAATTAGAATGCGAATCCGGAGAAAGATATAACTGGAACTGATACCCGCGATGCTTGTTCCTTTACATATTTGATTCGCGTGTCCCTTTGATTTGTTTCAGGGTGTCAATTGCATCCGCAATGTGATTCAAGCAGTTTTGGACAAGAGACTGGCTATTTGGGAGAAATACTGCCTTCGTCACTGTTTTTCTGTTCCCCAAAGTTTTGTTATGGAAAAGAGTGTAGGTTCTCTGTCATGATGGTGGAATATGTTTTAGAGAGTTTTGACAAAATATTTTTTCCTGCATTTGATATTTACCTTTTTTACCTAACACGTTACTGTTGCTATTTCTGTGGCATTTTTTGGTGCTACAACGTCAAGTTAACTTCTATATATCATATGTGCTCCCCCCATGTGAAGAAATTTGAAGCTGTTTTTGCCCTTTTCATCATTCGATGTCGAAACTTTATATGCTGTATTATCAAAATTAGATGCCAGTACTTTTCTTGCTATAAGCAACAACCTGATTTGACACTGCATATCTAATAGTATGGGATCATGATGCATTGTTTTTGTAACGTGTTGCTGACTGGACTTGAGCCATTAGATTGATGAGAGGATGTCGTATCACTTATGTCTCTATCTTGCTAATTTAAAATATTGCGAAAGATTGGGATAAAATAAATAACATTTGTATGGCCTAACGCCTGGAATGACAGACTACTGGTTACAACATGAATTTTAAAAGACGCAGACCATGTTGTCTTTGTGATTTGCTTTTTCAATTTTAATTCAACCTTACCTAGGATCATAGTCATCTTACAAGGTTGGTGCATTAATTTAAAGCTGTGTCATGCATATAGGAAATATATTAAGTAGCATTTATCATGTTGGGACCAATTGTGATAAGACTTGGTCAAGTTACTGATCATATTTGTATGTAGTGTACATATGACATTTTTGACAGTTGCATGACACAAATGAATAACAGAGAAAACCACATCTATGACATTTTTTGCCTGTGATACTGAGTAAGTAGTATCATAAAGGAAAGCTTCTGCTTCTCGCCTATCTATGCCCCTCAGTATTTGGTGTTGTGTTTTTCAACATTTTTTCATATTAGATCTTTTTAATTAGTTTAGCTATAGAAGTTTTAAAGATGCGCTTCCAGGTAAATTCAATTGAGGAGGGCTCCGTCTGTAGATCTCTTTCTGATCCAGAGACAGAGGCTCAATTAGACTCCCTGAGAAAGAAATTAAATGAGGTAATAAAAATGCCTTGTGCGACTGCATAAAATTTCATTCAGTTTCATGAACAGATGACTATTTTTTTCCCCTTTGGCTTCTCAATTTGACTTATCTCAGTGCTAACTTACTCCAGGTTGGTAAGGCGTCTGAAATGTTGAATCATGAAGTTCAAGCATTAGAAAGGCAGTCCGCTTCTAATAGTGGGCTGATCAATGAGACATTACCGTTACATGATCAAAACTCTTTTCATGAGTTATTTCTGGGTAACTAAAAAGCTTCTTTCGTCAAGTTTACTTTTAATGAGTACTGATACAACCTTTATGCTTATCATTTTAACCAGATACCACTCCATTTTGCTCTGGATGCACCGATATTCAAAGGATTAGACTTTTATGTAGTTTCTTACTTATTTCTTATTAAGTGGTAAATTATAGAGTTGCTTGCAAAATCATACATCTCTCATGATATTACTGGATAACCATGCACTTGTTATGTTTTGATTGAAAAACTTGACATGGGAAATATAAATTACTAGATAGTAGTTTTTTCAATGATTGAAATACTCGCATGTTGCTTATTTGGTTCAGTTTGACAACAGACAAATACAAAAGGTCACATAATTATTAGAATACTAAACTTAACATATTGTCAAATAATGCGAGTTCAAAATAGTACCTTCTTTATTTCTTTACATACGGGGGTATGTTGGACAAACAAAATTTTCAGAATGGAAGGGGAAGAACAAGAATATTATGGTAAATAGTTCTTTTGTTTTTATATAAATTGATTTGCATCCAATCCCTCTCCTATGACCACCAAATTTACTTTAAAGGTGTGTTTGGATGGAAAGAAAAGTGGGGAGAGAAGGGGAGAAAATGAATACTAGGTTTTAAAATTTCTATAAATGGTAAAAAAACTTACCATTTTTGGGAGTTTTCTCCCCTAAATTTTCTCTTCATCCAAACATAGGGTAAAAGTTTGACAGTTTCATGCATTTAAGGTTTTTTAAGAAAGGAGGGAATAAATTTGATATTTCCTACTCAAAATTGTTCTAGTCTCACAGTTAGTATATGTGTAAAGAACTTTGTGCTGGATAGATCTTTAAATAGATTGTTGTTACTTTTAGAGATTGCGACAACTGCCTCAGAACTTGGAAGAAAGGTGGGAAACCTGAAGAGTAGCATGACTGAACAGACTGAGCAAATGAATACAAACGGAATTTACAGCCAAAAAAATGATCTATCGGCAACAGATTATGCAAAGGGTATCCAAAACATTGTTCAATACACTGCAATTTGAATGAACTAAAGCAGGTAAAATTCAATATTTCTGATATAATCATTCGTGTTTCACAGGCCTCTCAAATGTGAAGTTTGAAGACCTTCAAGAATTTTTGACTGTTATGAAGAATGCCTGAAAGACTCGTAGTGGACTGGAAGACGGGCAAGTTATGTAGTAACTTTTAATTCTATTTTTGTGCTATTCGCATGCCCTTTAGGGTGTGTATGGATGGAGAGAAAAGTGGAAAGAAAGGGGGGAAAATGAATATTAGGTTTTAAAACTTTCATAAATGGTAAAAAAAATTTACTATTTTTGAAGTTTCCCCTCTAATTTTCTCTCCATTTAAACATGGGGTTAGACTCATTTTCAAACTGTAGCTGTGAAACTACTTATAACTTTAAACTGAAGTTGGTTAGATGAGTCATAGATAATGTGAATATCGTCATCACTGTCTTGCTCCATGACTGAGAACACTTTCGTCACTACAAGGAATAGTAAGGTGCAGTACTATTTCGGATATTGTAGAGAACTCTACTTACATGAATCGTCAATATTTTTTAACGGATATATGGAATTTGATTTGCTGTGGCTCTATGACTCTGTCGGATAAAAGCAAAACAAGTATTTTAGGATCAGTTCGACAAACGCTAAACAACCAGGACGAACAGATTTGCGTAGTTCAATGTGCTAGAGTAGCATGTGTCAATTTATATTAACGGCCAAATCAACTTGAGATACTGTCTATGTATTAATTATAAGAGTCAAATTGTAAAAGCAAATTAATTTTTTTTAAAGAATTTTAAGAAAGATAATTATATTATTTTAATTTATTAAAATTTATTTTTTTAAAATTATATTGTTTGACTTATAGAATAATATATAATATAATAAAATACAACATATGACATAATTAAATAATATAATTAGTTTTTTAAGATTCTTTAAAAAAAAGTCAAATGGGTTTTATAATTAAGATTGGAGAGAGTATTATTTATTTGTAGTTGAATGGATTGCTTGTTACTACCTCTAATGCTAATTATAAAATTCAGTTAATTTTCTTTTGAAGAAGTTAAAGAAGCAATATAAGTTATTTAATCATATTATATGTTGTGTTTTTTTCTTAAAAAAAATTAATTGAGTTTTATAATTAGAATCAGATCAACTGCAAATAAATAATCCTCTCTCCAGTCTTAATTATAAGACTCATTTAACTTTTTTTAAAAAATTCTAATAAAGCTAGTTATATTATTTAATTATATTATATGTTGTGTTTCATTATTTTATGTATTAATTCATAAATCAAACAAAATATTTTGAAGAAAATAATAATGTAAATAGGTTTTTTAAGATTTTTTTTTTAAAAAAAAATTAACTGAGATTTTATGATTAGTATGTGTGAATGGGAGTATATGAAGCATTGCTCGTCGGAGTGAAGGGCGGATTAATGAAATTGAAGAAAGCATATAATATAATATAATTATAATTATAAATTGTTTAATTATCGAATGTTCACAAGCAAGATGAAAGCAGCAGCGAGTTCGAAACAGAAACGCTAGGGAGTGAAAATAGTAGCATAAGGAGCAATAAGGGAGCCGGAATAGAGTGCCCCATTGTTCTCATGTACTTCGCTTACTTCTTGATAACCATACAGTTGAGTGAGTGACACAGCCTGCAGCACCAAACCACCCGAATTGACTCTGAATGCAAGAGGCCAGAAGGCGGTGGAGGAGGGTGCTCCGAGAGGAGTGTTGACGGCGATCCAGAACTCGCCTCCGGGATTCCTCTTGATGTTATCGGGCCTGCCCACGAGCTCCATGAAAACTTCAGACGTGTTTTGGCGAGGACCCTTGAGCCAGAATCTGATGACTCTGCTGGCCAAGAACTCGGTGACCAGCACAAATGAACCATCTGCGCTCACTGCCACCCCACCAGCCAAAGCCAGACGCGTCAGCAACACCCTTGCTTGTCCTGTTCCGGGATCATAACTCAGCAGGCTCCCAGAGCTGTCACCGCTGGCCAGCAGTTGCTGCATGTCCCTGCACAAACATTACATTTATTGATTGAAAAGTGAAAAGGAAAGGAACGAGATGGATGGTGAGAAAAGCGGTTACTACTTGAGCTGGTAATTGTAGCTAGCTTCAGTGAAATAAACAATTCCGGTGGAAGGGTCGATGTCGAGGGCATCGAGGAAGCGGAAAGGACGGGACTGTATAGAAGTGAGGAGTTGGGTTGGGCGGCCTCCGTAGGAAGGGACCTTCACCAGCCCCTGATACGCATCCACTATGTACCATTCCTCTGTTCTGTTGTTGAACCCCAATCCCAGCGGCCTCCCGCATGTTTCTTGCATATCTGACTTTCCATCGCATATTGTTTTATTCCTGTTGAATTAAATTAAAGGAGCAGCCACTGAGTTGATTGATGATTGAGGTTTCATCAATATATGAGACAATTTAGGTTACCTGATTGGGGAAGAGTAAGCAAATTCAAGGAAGATGCCATTGTCAAGTTTGAAGACCCTGCCGTCAGAAATGCCGGTGTAAGGTCCTCCTCCACCGGAGTCAAATGCCAGCGACTCAGGACCTGTCAACGGTGGTTGCAGGTTCAGCCTCGCCACTAATCTCTGGCCCTCACTCCCTATCCATTGCCACCACATTTGCAATATCAGAATCCCAACCACACCCATCTTCCCCATCATCACTTGTCACATTACTTACACTCTTAAACTAGTAACGAATCATGTCATATATAATAATAGACACACACCCGGCCCCTTACGCTTTCATTGTAACGTTCAAGGTTTGTTACAATCGCCGCTTCCTTTTTCTACAAGTAATTAACCATCTTTGCAACACGAAACGCATCCATGGGCTCAGGCTCAGGGTCTTGTTCCGGCGACTCATCACACTTCTTCCTGGCAGTTTCTGTTGCTCCTCCCTCCAAATCTATAACTTTTGCGGTTTTTGCGTAGCCCAGCGCCTGAAACAGAAAAAGCTACAGGTGGGAGAAAAGTTGCAGCGGCAGAATCAGTTTACCCATGCCAGAGAGAGAGAGAGATGGAAAACGCGTCAAAACTAAAAAGTGTTGTGTGGGTGATGTTATGGCTTTGGGGCCTTGAAGGCCCAAATCTACGGATGTGCCGAATAAAATAGTATTTTAGTCTGTCCAAGAAAGAAAGTGGTGTTGATTTGATTTCTTATCTTGAAGTTGAAGCTTTGTCATGGCAAGAATTGTCCTGAAATGAGAAAATTATAGATGTAAAATGTGAAGAACGAAGCGGAAACCAAGTTTGAATGTTTGATAGCTATGAAAGTGTAGGCAATTAGCAGCATGAAGGAGTAATGATGTGTTAAGTCGTAATAACATGGACCCCAGGGCTCCTCCCAAAGCACCACTAATTTGATGGGACCCTCAATACTATATAATTATCTATATATTATTTTTTTTGTCTATACATGACTATTTTCCATCGTTATATATTTTTTCATCATATATATATAACGGTTGAACAATCCTCATAAATTATTTCTCATATAAAGCGGTTTTTTAATAAGAAACATTATGTATGCGTCACATATATATGATAGTTGTTTCTCAAAAACTGCCATATATAAGTATATATGACGGCTATTTGTAAACAACAGCTAAGTATTGTCTTTGTTTCAAACACAACATCCAAGCCATGGTCCCTCTCCCTAGTGATAATTCATAAATCCTCTAGCAAACAATTCATCTTTTCTCAAACATCCATCACTATATACTTTCTCTTGAGCAGTACTCTTCTCACCATATGCAAGTAGTTATATATATCCAAATCAATCTCATTTGGTTTTACTTACAAAATTAATAGAAATAAATTGCAATATATATATATATATATATATCTCACTCAAAATTTAATGATTATATTTGTTAAAAGAGCTCCCAAATGGAAATCAGACATAAAAGAGATGCATTTGGGGAGCTCTTCTAAAAACAATCATTATTTTCAATAATAATTATATATTGCAATTTAGTTATTTTTTTCTAAAATTTGTAGGTAAAATCAAATTATATTGATTTGGATGTATACAACTTCTTGCAAATTATGAAAAGTATTAATTAAGAGAAAGTAAACAGTGATAAATGTTTGGGAAATTATGTTGATGAATTGTTTTGAGGATGGTTACGAATTATCACCAAAGAGGGACTTTGGCATGGATGCTGTGTTTGAAACACACTCATGCACAAGATGATTATATATATATATATATATATATATATTCTATGATAGAAAATTAAATAAACTAAAAACAGGGGGCATTGATCTTGAAAGGACAGAAAATTATAGGGCTTAAATGCATAGACTACAACACAAAATGATGATGATCGATCACTACAAAATATAGTGCTACAATTGATTAATGATAGTGTGGCGGAGATCAATGGGGAAAGAAGAGAAGGGAATTATTATTGTTCAAGGAAAACCTAGAGCCCTATAGAATTTGATCTTATCTAATGGGGAGCACACTAATGGAGATTAGAGTATCTTATGCTCCGTTTGGATGCGGCTTAATTTAAGTGACTTATTTTTTTTTATGGACTTATTAGAAGCAGCTTCAAAAAAATAAGTGACTTATCAGAAGTTGTTGTGTTTGGATGTAATTTTGTAGAAGTGCCTTTTTTTAATGTAATATATTTGGATGATAAGTAGAAAAGTGGTTTATGATGAAATTTTTAAAAGAATTTTTTTGTTTAAAAATAAGTACGAGTAACATCCCAAATTTTTATGCACCAAATTTATTAAGTTTTGGCTAATTTTTGGAATGAGACTGGCGGCAGTCTTATTGAACGTCAGTTTATCCTAGACAAATGGTATCCAAAAGTTATGAAACTTTTCAGTCTAAAAACTATACATGTCAAACTTTAATTTGATATGTTATTTTTATGATTTGGATGTATATGTTAAGAGTTATGAATTTTTAAAATTTGTCTAGTGAAATTTGTTAGTTTCTGGAGTAGTGTTCAAAAATAAAATTATTGGAAATTTTTTTATTCCAATGGAATCAAGAAAGTATTTTTCCCTAAAACTAGACTTAATAAAGGACACTTGAGCTTTGAAATCACATCAATTGGATATTTGTACAATTACATATGAATTTTCAAAGTTGGCAGTTGGGTAAAAATTCTGTCCATAAATCCAAATTTCAGAA
Organism: Acacia concinna; assembly: GCA_037177275.1. Lineage (NCBI taxonomy): Eukaryota > Viridiplantae > Streptophyta > Magnoliopsida > Fabales > Fabaceae > Acacia > Acacia concinna. Next base: position 289,110 of record JBAGKO010000016.1, read on the forward strand.
ATATAATGGTGTTGTAATTTATGGCTCAACGAAGGATAAAGATGGAAATAATGTATAAGAAAAAGTTGGAGAGTACCCATGAATTATTTGAAAACTAATGATAGTCAGTTAGAAATTTTCTGAAACAATCAATATATCAACTATGTAGAAAAATCAACTAAATAAACATAAGTAGCTTCAATTCTCTCTCTCTCTCTCCTCCCACTGCTGCCCCATAAGCACCATTAATTTCCTTCAGTTTTTGACGCTGCTTTTCTGGCTTTAGCATCAATTTTTTGAGTCCATCAAAACAGGCAAAAAATAATAAGCTATTTCACTTCTTTAAGTGATGCTAAATAAGTAGACATCCAAACAGTGTCTTATCCAATTTGATCTTAGAAAGTCACCATTTACAAAATTAATTAAGTACAACTTTGGAATGCTTTAACATGTTACAATTGAACAATGACAAACATAATGCAACAAATTAAAATCATGACAAAAAAGCTCATTTCCACCAAAATTATTAGCCTTAGCATTGTTGCATCATAAAAAAAATTGTCACCCAAAACCCAAAGCAATAAGTATCAACTTTGAATAATAAAGCAAAAGTTTCAAATAATTAAGCACATGGCAGAGAAACAAGTTACAACCAATAACATGGCAACAATAGGAAAAAAGTTCTCACGTTTATACAAAAAACATAAAACCCACAATCCAAATCAATATTTCGACAGTATACTATCAATTTTGCATAATTAACTATATTTAAGGGAAGAAAGTTCTTACTTTTATGTAATTCACCGCAAAACTTACAGAGCTTTGAAGAATACATAACGCATAGCCCAAAATTAGCATCTACAGAAGTGTTCACAGTCTATCACAAACATCAGAAGGAGAAGAATCACGATTTTGGCTAAAAGAGAGAGGGCAATAACAATGGAGATGCCGGAA